>JARSSU010017579.1:0-59835 GCA_029619165.1 Eurosta solidaginis | reverse complement strand
TATTACTTTCGATATCTGTGCTTCAAGCTAGTACACATCTCATGCTATGTGCAATTACATGCTCAAGCCATCTACAATACGGAGCGGAAGCACTTACTACTACTACATACAACATATGTGAGCGTCGATGCGACGCCTGGCAGTCTGAGAAACATCGACATTCATCTTGAACAAGACATACATGAGAAAAACAGATTTTTGCGATCGCCTACTACAAATATGAAATAATAGATAAATAAAATATTCCGATTTATTCCGAGTAGAACTTGATGCATCCCGCAGGCGACTCACGGTCCTCAAAATCATCCCGACGAAATATTACCCCGACAGTCCTCGATACGACTCCTAAATACCCCAAGTGATGCCCAAACGATCTCACGATTAGGATTCCGGGAGCCGAGCAGTTCCTAAAGTCTATCCGCGAATTGGAATGCAAGCGACCATGAAGTGACCACAATGACACTGTGAGGACCCGATGAGAGCTACCGCGCATTCCTTTTAATGACCCCGAAGTGATGATAACCAAGTGCCCCCGGTACAGATCCCGTAGAATTTCTTAATTAGCATCCGCTGTACTGACTCCATCAACAACCCCGAAGCTTATCTACAAATTATCCGCAACCAAAATCCCCAAATAGAACCCGATGAGGGTGATCACCGAGATATCCACTATACGACCCGAAGTGATCCCCAATAAATGCACTCTCAATTGACCCCGGGAGATCTGACTATCCAGAGTCATCACTGACGAATAATGATGAGCTAACGACCTCGAAGCGATCGACCCATATTTCCCGAAGCTACCCAGGACGAACCGGCGAAAAGTCCTACTGAAGGCATCTCGCAAATAATCCTAGTCCAAAATCAAACTCCGCAATCGGCATCCCAGAAAGATCCGAGAGCAGCATCCCGAAAATCATCCAGTGAAACTAACACAAATGACCCATACGAGCACGCACTCTGGCGATCCGCTTGCCTCCCAAAATACACGCCGAATGACGCCAATGCACCCCATAGTGCATCCACAAATGACACCCGGACCGAGGCACCCTGCGCACTACTGCGAGACAAAAGAATCGCGCAGCTACACTTGCGCATGGCGACGCTCGCCACCCCGTACACCAGATAACTGCACACTAGACTATATATCAGATATATACCATCGACTGCGTAGCCCGACACGGCAGGAATCAGTTTACCCGCGCCTATTAAGATGTTTTCTCATGCGAACGGCCGCCGTGAGTGCCCGATCGGTAGCGTGATCCGCTACCATGCATACCGCAAGCATCCTGGTTCACGCCCGGGCACAGCAACATCAAATTTTAGAAACAAGTCGTTGTTCATTTAGCAAGAAATTTTCTAAGACGGGAGGTCGCTCGGCAGTATCTTGCATAGCACTCGAGCTGTATTTACTGCCATGAAGAAAAGCATCTCAGTGTAGAACCCATCTGCATTACAGATGTCGATTCGAAGTCGCATAAAACGCTAGTAGGCTCCGTCGCGCCAATATTTTAGAGAAAAATATCAGGAGCACGACACGACGCAACATTTGAAGAGAAGCTTGCGAATAAGATCTCCTCGACCGAGCGTTATACCGGCCTTACTATTTATTTTTATTTATCTATAGATGTTATCACATCAAAAGTGTGCGTTTGTGTCTCTGTCGGCGTTGTGCAGCACTGATCTAGACACATATTTGTCTTTGTATTTTGTTTAGACGCATGCCCCATCGCTTTGGGCTTCACTCTTATGAACTTTCGCAAAAGTTGAGGTTGTGCTTGTGTAGTAAGTGTGATGCTTTGCCGCTTTACAGGCGATTGTTGTTGGTGTTGATGTTTGACAGTTGAGCCTTAAGCTGTTGACTTGCATAGTACTCCCTAGAGTACAAAGAGTTTGCACTGGTATTTCTAGACATTGAAGGAGCAACCCTTTCAAGGCGTTGCCAGCTCTATTTATAACTTCTTCATCGAATTTTTGACATCGTCTACCCGGCGAATCTGTATTTTTTACAGCCGAGGCTCTGACCACCCCAAGTTACCTATTGCACTAGGAGGCGGGAGCGGGAAGGCCAAGTAGTTAATGTGTTATATTAAATTGTTCTCGAGATGATCGGGCTTATACCTCAATGTTTCTTGTTACCGGATCTGCCTTGTTAGGCAGATGTACGTCACAGAGGGATATTCAGTCTCCTCTGTATTGACGTAGAAAACGAGCTTTTGTTGAACTAGAATCCAGTGACTGCCGTGTGGTTGCTAACGTACATGATTTAGAAATCTCGATAGGTCGTAAATATGGCAGGATGTCTAGGTTGCCTGAACATATATACATGCGCTGAATATTGTGGGCAAGTGACTACGACCCGGTCTTTGATCATATTCGTGATATGGGCTGTAGGCTTCATGACTTAGAGCACTCCAGTGTTCCTATCAAATTTGATTTCATTCAAGACAAGAAAAATTATTTCGCTCGAGAGAGCCGTAATGAAATCTTCAAATCTCTTACCGGCAGCACTTGTGGTAAAGACAAAGAAAAGCTCATTACTACTTACAAAGCAATTGGCCGGCCGATTGCATGCTACGCGTCCCCGATATGGTCGCCAAGCCTAAAGGTTACTCACTGGAGAAAATAGAGGTCTGCCAAAATATGCCTTCAGAACCGCTACGAGCTGTCTTCTTATGTCCCCAGAACACCACCTACATAATGGTCCACAGTAGTCCCCCATTAGGTAGAAATGGATATGCTCAGCAAACAGTTTTCTGTTGAAACCCCAGAAACCTGGGCATCCCAACAGACATCTCTTGATGAGGTTACATTTCCCGGGGGCGTAAGGGGTGTCATCACTTAGGAGGAAATACGGCACCTGAAACACAGCCGTATGAAGCAAAAAAGCTCAATCAAGTCCTCAGTGATATCCACTAACAGAAGAGAAACACGCGTCACTCTAGCTCAACTTCGATCTGTTTGCTGTAACAGGTTAAACTCTCACCTATCCAGAATCAACCCTGACATACAAATGTATGTCCTGTTTGCAATGTGTTCCCACATGCCATCAACCATCTCTTAAATTGTAATGTGGAACCACGCCTCTAACACCCCTCTCACTATGGTACACCCCTGTTGAAACAGCAAGTTTCCGTGTACTCCCGTTAGAGGACATTGATGACAATTTGTGATCGGTCGCACCTACTAGATGGGGCGAAGCACTGCTACAACAACAATAGGTAAGTTAACTGGTTCACGTAGGATTCGAAGTAGTGATGAAATGTTAGTGATCGAGTTGTCAGTCAGGAGCTCGTGCAAGCCGCGATTTCATTTACTCCGATCACTTTAACGTTTTCCAACCGGAAGCTGCGACCATTAAGAATGCGATAGATGTGATGTTATATAGTGCTACTACGGTTATAAAATTCAACATACACTGCGGTAGGATTGACCAGAGTATTCGACTCCTTCTGATCCGAAGTGTATAGCAGGCGAAATTCTTGGGTTCCGTGTTCCGACGGGTCACTGTAAAATGCACGTCTAAACACACTGCGAAACGCTTCTTGCTGTAGCTTCATGGTGGATATGAGGTGGAACATCGAGTAACTTCATGCTTTACTGTCGAACTTTTGCCGGAGCAAGGCGACAATATTTCGGTAGGGTCTACTTGAATCAATGCATTGTTTAAGCAGTATTAGCAACAATTCCCCACAGCGCGGTTTTTCGTACGTCCATAAATTTTTATTTCCCTTGTTTTCACAGCTTCTTACTTTTTATACTCCGATATTGCGCTTAAAACCCATTTTAACTCATTACTAAACCATCGGGTGTGCTGCTGTCTTTCACAAAAATGACAAATACCATATTGTCTTGCGAATACACACAAATACTTTAATCAGACAGCGTGCTCAATGATGCTTAATTTGGTTTGGTCAGTCAATTGGTTTATTGCAGTAATTCCTGTGGAGTTACATAAACGAAAAACCTGTGGCGCTGCTGTGATTGTGCAATGTGCTTAAGTACGCCGTTTAAAAACACTTAATGTTGTTATAAATAAATTATGAATGCAAACCGTTATATGAATAAATATACATAATGTTTGATAAGTTTTTAAAACACAGCACAATAATTGCGGGGTCGTTGTCTGGTACGAAAATATTTCCAGTTCCGTATAGATGCCGATTCACCAAGCCATTATTCGAAGAGATGCGGACAACGAGTGCTACCCCTGTTTTGATATCTCCCTCAGTTCGAGCTACTGGGTTAGTGAAAAGGCTAGTTTCGACCCAGGCATAGTGGGCATATATACGATTTTTATCAGAAAACTGCTTCATACCCTTGATGAGCTAAAGATTTGAGCCCTAGATCTTATCAATGAAAAAGGTGAAGGAGGTATGATGTCTACCTACCCCGTGTTATCCAGGTTGCGACTATTAGGAAAGGATTACAATCTGTTCTTGATCATCAGGCTAAGATGGCTGCGTCGTTCATCAATTGACTCGTACCTAACATTAGTCCTCCGGAAAATAGGTAGCTCTTTCTAGACAGCTTTCCATTTGTAGAAAGATTACTTATGGGTGCAAGTCAGGGAAAATGAAAGCACAACAAGCGATAAGTGAGATTTAGAAAGGGAAGGTAGTGGAGCGTCAATAAGCTCGATGATGGAGCGGCAGGCGAGCCGAACACAGAAAAAAACTGTACGAAGCAGGGGAAGTGGGGAAGCCCTCACATATTACCGGACAGCACCAATAAATGGTCAGTGCTAGGAAGCCGTGGTCAATCATACTCATTGGGAAGGATAACGCTTGGACATGAACCCACGAGGCTGTGCAACCAGGTCGAAGGCAGTTCAATATCGATACCGGTATGAGAATGAAGAGGCAAAGATCGGTTGGAGGCAATAAGCCTTTTAAAGAGGCAGAAAAACCCAGTACTGTGAAGCAGGCCGGGAGCATGGACAACATATGTAGGTCTACAGCTAGAAGACTTATAAATAACAATAACTCTGAATGTTTGAAATGGGTGTGATATAGCGGAAGTGAGCTAAAAACATAGGGAAGAACTGATACAGTGAATGATAAGTTAAATGAAGGTACGTATAAACCAAAGGGAGGTAACGCTATGAGCACGGACTTCCGCGAGAAGATGAATGACGCTGACTGCCCCGTTAATTGGTTCTAAAAATCCCACTGGGCAAATATCTATTGAAAGCTCGATATAGTTTGAGGGAGTTTTGTCCAAGCGCACATGGAAAAGGCACAAGCGCACGGTTTCTGTTGTAGATAGAGCACTGGTTCCTAAGTCGACACTGGCGAAGTCACGGATCCCATCTGTCTTAAAGTCGGAGCTCAGCTGCTTCTTCTGCAGCGTCAGAGCCTGGAGCATGAATATACCATCTTAAAACCTAGATGATAGCTATGATTGGAGGCGTGATGCTAGGCTCGATGGTTGTGAGAAACTAGCTTTTGTGCTCCAACATGAATATCTTGCTTCACTCGACAGCTCACAGCTCAACTGAGCATCTATTCTAGCATGTATGTTCCGACATTAAGCCTAAGACCACTAACATAGAGGCTCACAATGCTGGCAGAGCTCCGAATACAAACGCACTAATTTTTGTAGTAGTATGCGTGTACAACGAGATAGCTTTAACATTTACATAATTTTTCGCATGAGATGTTTGCGCTTGAACTACAAGCGAGAACCAATTCACTGCTTGCTTTGCTGAATCTCATTCGCTGCGCTCACAAGACATGTAAGAGAGTGCCGAATAGATTTTTGCATGGCGAAACCAGTAACAGGTGACTGCCGGAAATCTGCCGATTGGTCCTTTTTAATATTATTTGACATGACACTTTATCTTCCGGCGCAGTACGATTTTGACATTAGTCCATCGATTTACAAAAACAAAGTACATGGAACTTTTATTTATATTTGTAGGTGTGTCATCGTGCTGCCACCTTGTATGGTTTCCGCCATGCTTTTGATGTCATTTCGATGCTCTACGAAGCTCTTCCGGGCACCTTTGACCTAACACATTTTATATCTTGAGGAAAATAATTTGGTTAACGACGTTCCGCTCAGTGTACAGTTATGGGCATGAAAGTGTTAAGACAAATTTTTGCATATTTGATTAAAGTAACGGTAATTATAAAAACAATAATTACAGCAATGCAACTGTCTCAGTTTGTCATCAAAAGCAGCGCCATAAATCTCTAGGAAATGTCAACAACGAACATTGCACAATCTTATTAAATCATTTATCAAAATATAAGTGAAATGCATAAATGTCGTGAATTTCGCACAAAATTTTTTTACAACAAAGAGCAAAGGGTTTATTGTCACGTTGTTGTTGAACGAACAAGTTTTAATGGCAAACACGCTGATTTATTTTATTTGTTTTGTTTTAATTTTTTTGTTTTTTTGTTTTGTTTTTTCGTTGCTATTGGAATTTTCATAAACATCATCAACGTAAATGTAGTGTGAATATTTGATGAATTTTTGCGACGATGAGAAAGAGTTCGTCACATGACTTTTAGCGCCAACGACGCACTATGGGGGGTTTTGAACAGATAATCAAAATCTGTTTGATTGCTGAGAAAGATGATATGAGACAAGTTTAACAACTAATCAGTCTAATATAATTACGGATTGACTGTACTGAAGCATAAAAATTAAACGATATTTATATTATAGAATATAGTGAAGAATTTTGGGGAGTTCCTGATAATTATACACCTTCTGCTAACGTTCGAATCGCTTAACTGTCCAATATTCAGTAGTGCCAAATAGTCTTTATTTAGACTACTTTGGGGAGTAGTACTTCACATTACCGCGTATGTATGTATGTATTTATTTAATGATCAAAATTATTAGTACAATAAGATTTGAGGTCTTTTATAGTACAACATGAAAGGAAAGATAGTTATAAGTAGTAGTACAAAAGAAAATAAACAGTTACATGATACTGATATAAACAGATATATATATATATATACTGTAAGGTCGTTTGAACGAGCGGATCTTGTGAAAGAAATAAAGATATAAGGGCGTCTTAATGAGCATGAGTCGGAAAAGGAAAATGCAGCTCCTGGCTTTGAGACAGTCGGATATTTGACATCCCAGAAGGCTAGATTTCCAACGGGATATGTGGTCGAACTTCGAAAGTCCATACACATAGCGTATTATATGGTTAAAGGCCACGTCTAACCGATGAGCCGAGTGCGAGTCTAGCTTATTATATATCAACTCGGAAGATGTCAAATAAGGTAAAATTAATTGGACAGTCAATTTATGGCGGATGTTAGAGGAGTAAACATCGCCGATATCCTCAGATTTCGCAGTGCGCTATACACCCTTTCTATAGCCTGGTTAAGGTGGTCAACACAAGTCAAACTGGAGTTGACTACAAAGCCAAGGTTTGTAATTTTACTCACCAGTTTAATTTGGTCGGTACCAATACAAATCGGTGGAATACCCGTCTCAGCTAATTTTTTCTTTGATATAGGTAAGACGTAAGTTTTATTTGCGTTAAAGACGAAGCCCGTTGTGATTAGCCCAATGGAAAATTTCTGAGATGTCAGCGTTAAGTTTAGAACAGAGATCATCGACATCATCAATACGACTAGAAAGGTAAAGCTGAACATCGTCTGCATAAGCGCGCATAGTAACAAATTTACAGAGCAAAAATGTCGTTGATAAATAAGCTAAACAGCAACGGACCAAGAATTGACCCCTAAGGCACACCGCAGACTACTACACTAAGTCGTGACATTTGGGACCCAATAATTACCCGTTGGTATCGGTTGGATAAATAACATTTAATTAACGCTAATGAATTGTAACTAAAACCGAAGTAGGACTTCAGCTTAGCGCAGAGCAAATCGTGGTCAACTGAGTCAAATGCCTTGGAAAAGTCAAGCAGACACAGCAACGTTAGTAGTTTTCATCGAAGTGACTACGAATATCGTCGAGGATCTTAAGCATAGCTGTGCGCATCCATGATTAGCCCTAAATCCAGACTGCAAAGGTGACAGAAGTTGATATCTCTGCACGTGGTTTGAGATTTGTTCGGCTATTAATGCCTCAAATGCTTTGGACAGGGCAGGTAGTATACTAATAGGACGGAACTCAGGGAGTGTCGGCATACTTCTTCTTTGCAATGGGTCGAACTGATGCAGTCTTCCATTGATTAGGGAAGCAAGACGAAGTAATGCAGTGATTCACAATATGAGTTACGGCTCCAATGATGAATGGTAACACCATTTTTATAAATCTAAAGCGTGTTAAAATCAAACTGATACAATATCGCTTGCACCGCGCTGCTTTTATACTCTCAGTAAGCCTCGTCGCTTCAAGCTGCTGGTTATGTGTGCGAAATATTCTTCGTTGCCTTCTATCTATGTGTGTAAATGGCTTACTGGCGTTGTGTTCATGTACATAACTGTGGCTGCTTGATTTATTGTTGTTGTGGATTTATTTAGGAGCAGCATAGTGATGTATTGTACTGCTAACATTCGCCAAAATATATATGTATATTATGAGATCATTTGTCGGGATGGCCTGTGATGCCGAGCAATGGTTATTGATAATTACCCTGCAAAAATTCGATTAGCCTAGGATCAATCCGGGTTGAGTCGCAAAGGAATATAGCCAGTTCTGATCTATTTACATGGGTTGGAGTGATCCCTTTGTTTGAGCATGTCCTTTGGAGAGACCAATTAAACATGTTATGTCCTCTTCTACTCGTACGGGAATTCTTACAGATTTTACAATCTTTTAACATTTAATACAATATTCTAAATTTTTTTCGTATTGGGTTTTGTACAATAATTAAAATAAAAAAACAAATATTACTATAGTGGAACATATGTTCCTAGTATTTTAGGTTCGGTATAGAGCTCCGTATTATCTTAACTAATCTATTCAATCACATTTAATCTTTTTATTTTATTCATTTCGTGCTGTTTGTTTTTTATTGTGTTGTTTTCAAATGGCTACATAAATTTCAAACTGACTGATGCCAAATATACTCAAAAGGACTAGAGGGGATCAATAATACCCCAATGTGGACAAAAGGGATCAATCGCAAACCGCTGTCCTTAGGGATTATCGCACGATTTTTTGCAGGGTATGGCTGTGGGAATAGACACGATTTCTAGTAAGTGATTTATCATACAATTACTATGGTTGCGTGTTGTATGTTTGAGTTTGGAAAGGACGTTATTCCAAGCCCCCCACCCAAATATTGGAGCTGGTGATAAGTGTGGGAGTTGAAGGATGTGATTACCGCCCCTTAGTCAGTAGATATCTTTTTGACTACCAAGAATGAGCACACAACGAGAGAGTTTAGGGTTCATGGTAACGCCAAGGTCTACGAAGCTATTGACATGTTTAATGATGTAATCGTCAATCATATACTCGTGGGATCGGCAGACTTCCTTGTGAAGCACATGAACTTGCATTTCGGCAGGTATAGTGACATTCCATTTTCGTAACACCATTCAACTAGACTATTGAGATCTGATCGAAGATTTGATGTATTCACTAGTGAGCGGATAGGCATAACAAGTTTGACATCATCAGGGTACATTAGCGGCTTGCAGTACTTCAAAATATTTGGAAGGTGGTTAATGTACAGCAGAAATAGCACTGGACCAAGGTGGCTGCCCTGAGGCACACTAGAAGTAACATCGATGGATTATGACCCACATTATTAAATGTAACTATTTGTTTCTTTAATTCAAGTATGAAGATAACCAGGTGAGAAGCAAAGGTGGGCAGCCAAATCGAACGAGTTTGATTAGAAGAAGTGAATGGGAAACTTTATGGAAAGCTTTACTAAAATCTGTATAAGTGACATCGATTTCGCGGTTGGCCAAATCTGTTTCAGTACAGAAGTTGTGAACTCTAGCAGGCAGATTTACACATACAAAAACCACGTTGAGTCCATGGTTGAGGATACCCTATGAGCTAGTTGCTTGTGATGATCGATTCAAAGAGCTTGGGAATAGCACTGAGCTTTGCTATTCTCCATAATTCAAAACACAGCAACTGCTCCCATTTTTATAAAGTGATATTAGAAACGACTCTTTCCACTTCCTGGGTAATATTCCCTATTGAGGATAGAGTTAAAAGGACACGTAAGAGTTTACACAGGAAATCAACGCACGCTTTTTATAGCATTTTGTAGCTGAGGAAAGAAATCCAAATATTATTTTAAATAGAAAATCCAATATCAAATCATCGTGAGAAGCAAGTTGAAAGATGTAACAATAAAGATTTTTTTTAAATATATTCAGAACTCTTCTTATTGTAACTGCTCACCGTGCTTTTTGATTTTGGGTAGATATTTTAGTAAAATAGCCCACTGTGCGGCATATTGATGTTGATGTTGGTCAACAAAAGCTGTCAAAAAGTAAAAAATGAAAACACTAAAAAGAAAAAATCTCTTGAAAACAAATATTGAGCTAAGACGAAACGTAATAACACGGTCACGACTTTCAAGTTTTGGTTGGCCCGTTGTCCGCTTGATTTGTTCATCAAATGCGCTCCTAAAAGGATGCGGTTGAATGTTGGTGATCTGGTTCAAGGGACGCTCCATGACATGGCTTTTCATTTGCCGCACTTACCATATTTTACGGAGCCAAATAAATTTACAAAAACATATCATTTTCTTTTTGACCGCATTTCACTTTATTTTTATTTAATTTTTTTGATATTTTCGCATAATTTAATGCCATGAACTTGTTTTTTGGTATGTCATTCGTTATGCTCTTCATGGTCAAATTGCATGGTAGGCTTTTATTTTTGTATTTGGTTATGTTACTCTAAAAATTCTCTGTGTGTTTTTGTTTTTTTTCTTGCTTGTATTTGTTGTTTGTTATCTCATCTTGTGAATTTTTGCAAATATTTACAGTTTACGGCGTTTGATGTATTGTGTTACCTTAACACTGACCATAAAAATGTGAATCATAAAAAAAAGGTAAACAAATCAAGGCGGTGTGTAAATACAGGGTGCATACGGTTTTTAGCATAAAAATTTTCAATATTGTTTTTTTTATACTGAAAAAATTTTTCGATCAACGTGTTTTTGATGTTTAAACATTTTGCTCGCGGTATGTGTAGACAAGCTTCGATTTGTTATAGACTTCCTATCTATAACAAAGGTTATCACTGAGTTGCTGAATTTTTATCGACAAGTTATCGGTTTTTATCAAAAAGTTATAGTTTTGTCCTCGCGAGCGCAGTGCTCAACCGTTTCTTCTTGCAGCTGGCACTTCCTACATATGCTGTCACTGACGAGGTCAAACTTATAAGCAGAAGGCATGTGTCCAGTTAATATGCACATCTTTAGCCTTAAGTCTTCCCTCTTAGAAATATGACCAACTTTGTGAGTCTAACGTCGTAGGATTTGCACATTATCTAGATATATTGCAGCCAGGCGCTTCTAACCACGCCTTCTGCTTAATGAATCATATGAAACTCTTGCCTACTTTTGATATCTCCCGAACGCGTTGGGGCGTCTACCGTCGATTCATCGAGTGCTGCACCTACTTTGTCCAACTCATCGGCCTTTTCGTTATCCCTTTATGACCGAGGGGGACACAATATAGATGTATGGTCCGGCCTGGTGAAGTTCTCTCCAATGTATCTTTGTATTCCAGGACACTTCTTGATAAATGTGTGAGATTATTACCTTAATGACCGCTTGACTATCAATATATATATCATATATATTATTTCTAATTACTCTTTTTATGTTCGGGTCCTTTTTCGCTCTTATTTGGAATCCAAATCTATAAATAAAGTTTGGTTGTAAAGATGGAGATTCAGGCTATAGCGAGCTTTGGGCAATTTCGGTCATAGAGCTTTGTGTAGCTATCTATATATATAAAAAGAAGTGTACATTTTGATTGTCACTCATGACTCGAGAACGGCTCGACAGATTGCCATGAAATTTTTAGGAGAGTTACAGGAAGGAGAGGTGATGGTTATTTGCCATTCCTTAGTTATGATTTTTTTTTAGAAAAATTTAATATTTAATGAAGTGAATCCCTAACACCACCAAGAGAATGTGGCATTAGGAAAAAGGGGGCGTGGCACCTCCAATACAAATGGAATATATCATACTGCATATCTCTGGATGTAGTAATGGTAGGATAATGAAAATTGGTAAGGAGCTATGAGGTTAAGTCCTAACACCTCAAGTAAATGTGGAATTGGGAAAAAGGGCGTGGCACCTTCCCTACAAATGAGGTTTTTCAGAACTATGGCTGCCGTACAAACTTAGATTATTTTAACACCTAAAGTTTGACTGCATTGTTAAAAAAATGTGTTAGCTTCAGTCTATCTACATCTATATATATCGAAATCAATTCTGTGTATCTGTGTGTTACCTATGGAAACGTATTTCCCACACTTCAATCATCACCAAATTTTGGCTGTAGGTTTCTTCGATCAAGACGAAGGTTTTTCATATCTCAGAATTAAGAATTTTAAATTGAAATTTTGTTTGGCTATGCGAACGAGCAATCCTAGGTCCCAAAAATGATCATGTTAACAAAATCAATGATCGCATTCAAAACCAAATCCTGGTGAGGTGACGAAATATAAATCTATCGACACAGTTACAGATGAAAATCAAAATGTGAATTATCCAATTGAATTTCTAAACTCTTTAGAACCACCAATCATGCTTCTTCGAAATTTAGACCACCAAAATTGTGCAATGGAACCAGACTTTGCGTTAAGAAATTAATGCCGAATGTAATCGAAGCAACGAAGGACAATCGCTTACTGTTGCAGGATTACATTTACAGAGTTCCCATGGCCACCAATCATGATTAGGTTGCTTGCTCTAGAGTTGGAATGCTAAAAATTTGTTTATCTTTGCACCGAACGAAAAAACCAAAAATATTGTGTACCCACTTACATTACAATAAGATACAATAATAAAATGGTTTAAATGAAAATTTCACCAAATATGCGTACATAATTCGATTGAATTTACAGAACAGTAAACTAAATTACCAACAAACAACACAGAAAATATTACGCAACATTCATTCGATCTCAGGCGTTACAACGTACGCCGATAAAGCTAGTATTTTATGAAATAATTTGTTGAAAATAAACGATTGTGAGCATACAAAGAAATCTATTTCTACTACGGCACTACTGTGCATATTTGCACTGTAAGTTTTAATTGATTGATAGAACAGCTGATTTCTGTTGATATTTGATAAGATACTTTTATATTGGTTGCGCAAGATGTGCACGGGTTCGGCTCGTATATATATATTGACGTAATTGCAGCTTGAGTAAGCTTCCTCCAGAATTTCTGCGGCTTCCTTCATGGCTACAATTTCCGCCTGAAAGTCACTGCATTGATCTGGAGGCCTATCGGATCCAATTGATTCTAATTTTCTCTGTCATTTCCGTACCTTGCCCCAACCTTCCGGCCCTGCTGTGACCGCAGTATCTCTTTCGAAGCTCAGTCACAGGACCATGTAGTCCGTTAGCCCCATATTATATGGCGCTATCTGCTATGGCCATACGGCCTACGGATATGTTATGGGAATTATCGATTTGTTATTTAAAAGCTATCGGTGTGTTATCGAGTTGTTTATCGACGACTTGTGTTCCTGTTCTGAAACAGATACTGACAATACTTCAATATAAAATCGATGACACAGCTGGAACCCGTTGTTAACAAGCTGACAAAGAATCGAATAATAAACCGATGACTCGGCGATAACAAGAAGATAAAAACTGATAACTAAACGAAAACTTTGATTTATATAATAAGCTGATAAAAATAAAAGAATAACTTGTCGATATCACTTGTATCGCTCAGCCATTTCGTGAGCAAAATGAGAGGATTGAGAGCAATATCTATGAAGAAGGTTGATTTATATTTACTACCAGTCGTTTCACGAAAATATGCATAGATGTAAGTATACTGTGAGGAATATTAGCATCACTAAGCTGCTACTAAATAAACGCACAAAAACAATAAAGCAGCCACTCGTATGTAGAAGGCGACAAAGAGATATCTCCCACACACAAATATGTAGTCATCAGCCGGAGTAGTTACTCACACATACACACGCATATGGCTATGGAGAGGCATGGACTACAGATATACATGTATATAGCTGGTAACTGACCAAGCATGAGACACACCTATTCGCGAAGTTACTAGACTTTAGGAGAAATGGGTGACGATGAAACCGAAAGTATAAAAGCAGCGCAAGCTGAGTAATAACTAATCAGTAATCAGTTTTATCGAATCTAAATAAAGGCAGTATGCAATACTGAATATTGGAGTGATTTATTCAACAGTTTAGCGATTCGAACGTTAGCAGAAGGTTTCAAATAAGGGGAATTTTCCAAAATTCGTAACAATACTATCAATTGCACGGATTGCGTACAATTCCTTGCGTGTGTTTTGTTGTTTGACTTTTCAAGCCAGGTATTCCGTGGTCCATTTGCAAGACAAAGCGAGGACCCCTAATAGTGGAACTTTACGTGTACTTGGTACTTGGTTTCTGCTGAAAACTTTTCTTTGATCAAAGAATTTTCTTGAATGATAACAGGCTATTACTAGGGGGGTCCATTACTAGAGGGAATTCGCTTTGTCGCGCGCATCCATGCATATATATATTCTACACATATATATTCTACAAAAAATATGCAACACTATGAGAGCATCCTGTTACAAAGTTATAGCAAAAATCGTAATGCCAATTTCACACAGGAGCTTAATGAAATAATTAGTCAAGTTTTCTACATTAAACCCCTAATCACAATCTTCCATACAAAATACGAATTCTTAAATATCTCATTATTGCTTTATTGAATGCCTAAACGAGTGGAAAATCCAGTCGGCTTTGCTTAGTGCTTCGAATTTTACTGTCAATGTAACAAATGACAATCAAAAATAAATTATTTTCAATAATTTACGAAAAATAGAAAAACACGAAAAAATTCAAAATTTAATTTTCGCTGCATTTGCTGCAAAAGATAATATGGCTTTATCGAAAATAGGCACATATTTGGTTAGGTGCAAACATCTATGGGAAACGGCTGCTTTCTATTTTAACTATTTGTTTTGTAAAAACGAAATATTTTTTGGGGCTGCTGACAGATGTTCGCTTAATGAAGCAAAAGGTCCTGTATGAAGAGGCAAACTTAATTATTTCATTAAATAAAATAGCGATTCGATTAAGTTTCTGTGTGAAAACGGTATAGAAGCGTTAAGAAATTTGCATTAAAATAAAACAAAATACGGCGAAAAAATATGTATGAAAAAATATTTCTCAATCTTTCTTGAGCGAAATAAGAGGAATACCGTTGAAGCAGTTTTGATTTAAATTTCCAACAATTCGTTGCGCGAAAATATGCATAGGTTTGAGCATAACATAAATTGCACGGATTGCATATAATATTTTGCGTATATTTTGTTGTTATGACTTCACAATTCGTGCAATCCGTCAAAAGTTTGCAAGACAAAGTGAATGCCTCTACTGTTTCTTTCAGTAACCGCATCACCCTGTAAATGCAAAGAATGTACAGAATTACGCTGCAAAATTTGAGATGAAATAATAAATTTCTTAAATAAAATAAACATTAATATATTCGCAGGTAAGCTTTTATATATGAAAACCTTCCAAACGAGCCAACTATTTATGTGTTATGCATTCGCCTTTTTACCACTTAAATTTTTTAAACTTTGTTTATATTGACTTTTTTGTCAGTTGCGGTAATGGAATTTTGTGTCCAGTTGTTTTCATTTCTGCATGCTTTGTGCATTCTGTTTACTTAGGAATTAAAAAAAAATTTTACTTGTCACTTGAAAAAATAATAACTCTTCTTCTTCTTTTTTGGTGGCTACTCATTTCATATTCTCAACGAAGTTCAAGCGCCATTATCATGGTTAAACGTACGACCATGAATTATGTTGAGAGTTATAAATCACATGAAAATTCACAAAATTTTAATTACTTTGATAGTGTCAACAATTTGTTTACTTGTTCCTGACACAAAAGTGTGCTCTTATTATAGCCCGGTGTGCGGATCCTTTAAAGTCTTTTAATTTAAGCTTGATTGGAGCTTGTGTATAGTTTGTTTGTCGGAATAACTTTATTTGTTTTTTATTTCATTTGACTTTACTTTACAGAAACTTTATACTTTAAGAATATAATGAACTTTGACCTTGTTTTTAAAATTGTTTCTCCTTCATCACCTGTGGCTTTCCATTTTCTATTAGTATAAAGCTAAAGTGTGACATTTACTTTCAAATTTCTTCCAATGTTGCCCACTTAGGTCGTTCTCAAGCGAAATTGGGCTGCATATGACCTATTAGTTTGACATTATACTTGGTATGAAGCTCTGTCATCCTTAGGTTTGGTCTGCACTTGCCCACCTTTCGTTAGTAAGAGGCGACTAAATTACCCAAATGATTGTGTAGCGCAACCTTTTCAAGGGGTTGCCAGCGCAATTTATAGCTTCCCAACCCAATTGTCAACCCCACCTACCTATCGCGAATCGTGTTTCTTTAACAGGCGAGGCTCTGGCGATCCCTAGTTCCTCAAGGTACTAGGAGGTGGGGCGGGTTGACCCAGAAAGTTCAATGTGGTAAATTCAATCGTTCCCGAGATGGTCGGGCTTGTACCTTAATGATGCTTGTTACGTGAACCTGCCGCGCCTATATCCGGCAAAGAACAATTAACATCGATAACAATTCCCAAAACCTTCGGCGAATGTCATTAACGCTCGATTTTTCGAGGAAATGCCACAGCTCCAATAACAATACTCGTTTATTGTTATATGTCTAGCAACTTGGTTGTTCGGACAACACTTTTGACTCTCTATAAATGGGGATTGTTTATGCCCAGTAAGAGTTCTTAGTGGACACTGTTTGTTAGAAACTCACACCGTTTTGGTGGGTATTGGATCCTAAAATTACGGTCGCAAAGGAGATGTTTCTAGCACTAATTGGAGCGCGCTTAGCTGCTTTCAACCGTTTTTTGAAGATCTATCGGTGGCAACCAAACTTAATATTTGTGTGTTATTTAAATTTATTGACTTTAAGATATGGCTCGATATTAGTAGCTGGCAGAACAAATATTAGAAATCGTTTCATGGCATCACAACGTGGCCCATCCGTGGCCTAAGTAGATGGTTGGAAAAGTTCTGTGAGTAGGTGACTTCCCCTTGTCCGCTATTTGTCTACTTTTATCGAACAAGATGTTCTCATTTTCAATCTAATTGACTTTCACTAACTTCCTATAACTCTCTTTTGACTTATGCCAAACACGATTTTTCGTCCAAATTTGGTTTGAAGCTGATTTCGGACATGTGCCATCATGAGTGTCATTTTTCCCTCTATAACTTACAATCTCCATCACTCTTGCTTTACAACTCAACCTCAAACTTTTGTTGTACAAAAAACTCGCAAGGTTATTGATTTTTACTTTAGGTTAGGTTAAACGGCAGACCGGCCAGTCAGTGAGGACCTTACTGGACTGACTGAGTCCATAGCGGTTACCAGCTTGCTCAACTAGCAGACTGAAAAATCGTATCCAAAACTCTGCTAGAAGCTTTCTGATCTGATAGCGTTGCTACTCCGAATAGCGGGAGCCTTACGTCCGAAGAGGAAAGCGGACTAGTACGTGCTCGATCGTTTCCTCCTGCAGCCCCACTTCATTCAGCAACTGAAGAGGTATTAGTTAAAAGCTGGCATCACATGCTTTTAATATTCAGAAGAATACCCATCATGAGCCTACAGTCCTCGCTTTTAGTGATACTAAAGCTTAGTCTAAAGTCGTAAGACCTACACATGATCTTCGATAATTTACAACCCCACAATTAATTCCACTAATAATCACGCTGATGTTGAAACTAAATGCGTTTTCTTAAAATATGTCATCACTAACCGCCTAGGCGGTATAGTTCGCTTCTTGGCAAGGCGCCACAATCATAACTCTTCTCGGTTGCCAAATAGGATGTTGGTAAGAAGAATATCTTCGGGGAAGGAGCGCCTTCATTCTTTAGCAAGCAGTAACCCGAAAAAGTTTGCTTTCAAAAACTCCAAAGGCTTTCTCATCAACTTTTGATAGCTTCCATGGTCTCCAGCCATACATTGGAACAGGAACTTATTGAGTGTGATCTTTGCTCATTGAGAATCTTACTTCTCCCAATATAATCTGCAGAGCAGTTCACCTGCTTAGCGATTACAAAAATGGATTCCATCTCTTATTCACTTCTTGTCTTCGTTTACAATCATTCAAACGTTTTGGACTCTAAATACACACACCACTCATTATGATTCTATCACAATAGAAGTATTTGTTTATTTATTGTAATAATATAGTCTATTGATTTTGTTAGTAGGCGATGAATAGAGCCACATTAGCACGACATCAATTTATTTATGTCGCCCACAGTTTTAGTCAATTAAACACCTTAATAGTCAACAAGCCTAAACAGCGCTAATCAGGTAACTTATGAACGAAAAATTCCAAACTTGTTAAATACTTCAAGAAATTGTGATGACAACAGCAGCACCTATTTTACAGAAACATTGATAAATATTATACACACAAAAAATATAGTGCATGGTTAACACTTTTCGGAGTAGCCGCAGTGGTATGGCGGTAGCGTGATCCTCCATTCCCACCGAACGTACTGGGCTCAAGTCCCAACCTAAGCAACTTCCAAATTGATTTTGTTATTATAATTTAAATTCAATTACAATAGTTTTTGTGTTTGTTTTTATATATAACGACACCACAAAGTGCGGTTAGGCTGAACTGGCCGTCCAATATAGACCTCAGATTGACTGAATGTGTCCTTAGGTTAGGTTAGGTTGAACTGGCCGGTCCATGAGGACCTCACATAGACTGAATAAGTCCGTAGTGTTACCAGAAGTTTGTTTTTAACGACCAAACTGAAAAACCCTATCAAAAACTAGGACCTATGTTATAAAATAACTCCGTCCTCTTGGCAAATACTAGAAGCTTCCTAGGATTTAAGCCACTTGCTGCTTCTAGATCTGACAGCTGTATCACTCCTAATAGCTGGAGTGCTAGCCTGGCAAGCGCAGGGCAAGAGCACAGAACGTGCTCGATCGTTTCCTCCTCCAGCCCGCACTTCCTACATCTGCTATCACTGACCAAGCCTAATTTAAAGGCATGTGACCCAGAAGGCAGTGTCCAGTCAGAATACCCGTCATGAGTCTACAGTCCTCTCTTTTTAATGATAGAAGCAACTTTGTTAGTCTAAGGTTGTAAGATCTGCACATAATCTTGGACACTTTACAGCCCCGCGCTTGAACCCACGCCTTTCCTGCTTGGTCGATCATGTGCACCTCTCGCCTTCGCCTAATTTCGCCCAGTCTAATTGGGACGTCTACGGAGCAAGCTTCAAGGGATGCGCCCTTTTTAGCTAGTTCATCCGTTTTTTCTATTCCCATCTATTCTCATATGCCCTGGGACCCAATATAGATGTATGCTTCTCCCTGTCCCCGATTCTCTCCAGGGACTGCTTACACTCTAACACGCATTCAGATGCTGTGCTATGCGAGATTATTGCCTTAATTGCTACTTGACTGTCAATATAAAAGTTAACACGACTGCAGCTTGGGCTATTTTCTTCCAGGGTTTCTACTGCTTGGTTGCGGCTACTATTTCCGCTTGGAAAACGCAACAGTAATCCGGCAGCCTGTAGGATCTTTTTATTTCCGGATCAGCACAGTATACCGCAGACCCTACTCCTTCCACTACTTTGGAACCATCTGTGTACACATGTATCGCCTCGTCCGCCATTTGAGCACCCTTGCGCCAACCGTTCACCTCTATTGTGGCCCTAAGATCGCCCTCGAAGCGCAGATAGGGAATCAGGTAGTCTGTTCGTCTTGTGATTGTTGACTCTATACTACTATGGCCGTATGGTCGGCGCTCAAGCTGCCCCGAGGCACCGAGCCTGGTTGCAGTTGTTAACGCTATGTTCTTTGCTACCAGGTCTACAGGTGGAATGTGCAGAACGGCATACAGTGCAGCTGTCGGGGTTGTTTTCAGGGCCCCCGTAATGCTAAGCATTGATAGTCTGCATACCCTCTCTAATTTTTTGAGGTAGGTTGCTTTTTGTGTGGCTTTCCACCAAACAAGAACTCCATAGTATAGGATAGGGCTTACAATCGCTGTAAAAACCCAATGAGAAAGAGAGGGCGATAAGCCCAACGTACACCCCAGCATTCTTTTACATGCATAAAGTGCCGTTGAAGCCTTCTTCACCCTCTCCTCAACGTTGAGCTTCCATGACGCGATCAATTCGGGACCTTGTACCTCTTTGTAAACAAGACCATATCCGTCTTATCCGCGTTGACTTTCAACCCGACATTTGATGCCCAGGTATGAATATCCCAAAGCGCCCGATCCATCGAAGAGCTAATCGTTGGAAGGCACTTTCCACTTATGACAATTGCAACGTCATCCGCGTAAGCCGTAAGTTTTACGGGTCCCTCATCAAGT
This sequence comes from Eurosta solidaginis, assembly GCA_029619165.1. Classification (NCBI taxonomy): domain Eukaryota; kingdom Metazoa; phylum Arthropoda; class Insecta; order Diptera; family Tephritidae; genus Eurosta; species Eurosta solidaginis. The sequence goes on along the minus strand of JARSSU010017579.1, from coordinate 39,316 downwards.
CGCCTGAGCAGTTGGTTGATGACCAGCGTCCACAGCAGAGGTGATAGCAACCCTCCCTGCGGCGTTCCCCTGCCCACTGATTTCGTGGCCTCGCACAATCCCCATTGTGATGTAAGAATGAATGTGTCCTTACTGTTAGCAGAAGTTCTTTGACGACCAAACGGAAGAGCCTCAATTAGGTGCCAGGACTAAGGTTATTGAATAACTTAGCCCTCTTGGTTTATACTAGAAGCTTAATTGCTGCCTCGAGCTGTGGCAACTCTGCCGCGCCTAATAGCTAGAGCCCTGACCTGGCGAGCGCAGGACACGAACACAGAACGTGCTCAACCATTTCTTTCTGCAACTCGCACTTCTTACATTTGCTGTTACTAACGAGGCCTAACTTATAAGCATGTGACGCTAGAAGGCAGAGTCCAGTTAGTAGGTCCATCTCTTCATATCTCTTCAGAGTTATGAGCCACTTTGTGAGTCTAATGTCGTAGAATTTGCACATAGTCTTAGAAATTTCGCAGCCCTGCGCTTTTGTCCAAGCCTTTCTTCCTTGATGCAGCGTATGCAACTCTTGTCTACTTTTGATTTCTCCCCAATGATTTGGGACGTCTACCGCCGATTCAACTAGAGCTGGACCCTATTTTGCCAACTCATCGGACTTTTCGTTACCATCTATCCCTTAATGCCCGGGAACTCAATATAAATGTACGATGCAGCCTGGGCAATGTTTCTCCAATGATTCTTTGTATTCTAGGATACTTCTCGACGATGTATTTTGTGAGGTTATCGACTTAATCGCCGCCCGACTATCAATATATGTATATATTGTGGGGAATATTAGCATTACTATGCTGTTAGTAAATAATCACAACAACAAAAACAGCAAGCAGCCACCCTTATGCACATGTCCACATTAAACCAAGTAACCACACTTACATAGAAGGCGACGAAGAATATTCCACACACATAACCAGCAGCTTAAAGCAAAGAGATTGTCTCACATACACATATGTAGTCATCAGCTAAGAGCAGAAGTTGTTACTCACACATACACACGCATATAGCTAAATAACCAAGTATGCGATACAACTGTTCCATGTTCGTGAAAAGTCTAGACCTTAGGAGAAATATGCGAACGAGGCAACAGAGAGTATAAAAGCAGCGCAAGCTGAGGAATAACTAATCAGTTTGATTTAAAGCACGCTATTAGTTGTTAAGTATAATTGTAAAGTGCTATTCCCAAAGTAGTCTAAATAAAGACCATTTTGCAATACTGAATATTGAAGTTATTTATTCGACAGTTCAGCGATTCGAACGTTAGGTAGAAGGTGCATAATTATCAGCAAATCCCAAAACTCATTACAGTATTGACCCGACTGCAGCTTAAGCACGCTTGCTCCAGAATTTCTGCTGCTTTCTTCGCGGCTATAATTTAGTGCAGTAATCTGGCATTTGTAGGATCTACTTATTTCTGGATCGACACAGTAAACAGCAGACCCGACCTCCTCCGTTATTTTAGAACCATAGGAATACACGTATATAGTATGTACTGCCATTTCTGCACTCTGGAACCAAACAAAGTGCAGTTTTTACACCAACATTTTTTTGTGTGTACTAAAATGTTTGTTGACAAATCTTCTTTTCAAACGATATAAACTAAAGCATCATTCATAATTCAAACGATTTAATTTGTATGATAAATATCACTTAACAACTTTAAAATAATAATCATAACAATTATTAAAGCTTAAAAGTTTCGGGCCCCGAATTCATTACTTTTTTAGATTAAAGAAATTTTTAGTTTAATATGGTCGAAAACAAATTTGTAGCGATGTTATGACAACAATTGAATAAGTTACCAAAATGAAAAAATTTATGAAAAAACTTTGAAACGAACTCACAGCTCTCGGATCGACCACAAATATTATGTATAAATATCAAGAATTGTAGTGCTAACTTATTTATTGCTTTTTTGCCTTTTAAAAAATGTGTTTTTTGTTCGGTGTTGATTTCATTTTGTTGTGGGCGTTTAGATTTTATAAATTGGAATCAGAAAAAGAACAAGCAAAATTAGGCGTATGTTGTTGTTGTTCTGAATAAATTTGGCTCATTTGAGCAGCATTTGTTTAAGAAAACAAAAGTACAAAAATATTGTATTTGTTTTTGAAGAAGATTGCTTGAATTATGTAAGATCTATTTTTAATTGAAAGTGAAATTATGCAGTACAAGGGAGGAATGATAAGCTCCTCGCGGAAGGACGGGGTGGAAGATCTAGCAGGTTTAACGTTTTCACATCAAAAAGTTCCCGGGATAGTTGGGCAAGTACCTTATTGTTGCTATTTTCCGGAACATGCCTTATCAATATCGATAAAACTCTCCAAAGGCTTCGGGGTCTCCTTGTCACTACATGAAGAAGAAGAAGAACTGATAAGTTTGCAGTATGTCGTATTTTTCTCGATATCATTTTTCTCTAATATCAATAACAAAAACAATTAAATAAAGCAATATGAGCATGTATCGCTAATTAAATATAGATAATAATATTGATTTAATAGTGAACAGCGGAAGTACTGCTTATAAAAGCACTACTATAAAATTCAATGTTACTACGCTCTTAGCGCGCCTATAAATATTCCACACAATTAGGATTAAAAAGCATACAGAATTAGTATTTACCTAAATGGTGAATAAAGGAATAGCAACAACAAAGAGGCAATACTTACGAGACCAATTGCAAAGCGAGTAGCGGCCATTCTATGGCTGAGTGGTTAAAGGCATCTGCGTTTACAATGGTATAAAGTATGAATGTTGGAGACTTCGAGTTCAATAGTCAGCTCCGAGAAGCTAGCTGATGAAGAAGAGAAATTCAGAAACATGTCCTAGTAACCATCGCCGTTTGTAAACTTTGCAGTGTTTCTCTACTATCAATGACGTAGACTTCTACAAAAAGCTTATGTATTTGCAAAAAAAAACAAAAAACCATCATTGAAAAAACAGAATTTCTTGGAGCAAATTCACAAAAAAAAATAATTAAAGAAAAAAAATTAGATTGACGAGATGTTGAAAAAATTTGTACACATACATATTTTGTAAAAGTGCGTAAAAACTTTGGAAAATTATAAAAGGTTTCGAAAAAATTTATTTTCGGAGAAAACAAAAAGATAAGGAAATTTTGAAAATATTTGGAAAAAAATGTACTTGAAGACGTACGTAAAAAGCAAATAATCTAAAAGTGAATATCTGAAAAAACTGAAATTATTTTGGAAAAACGAGAAGGTTTTAAAACATAGCGTTTGAGTTTTCGAAAGAAATTAAGAGTTTAAAAAAATGTACCTTTCTAATTTATTTTTATTTATTTTATTTTCTCAAAATATTATTTGTTTTTTATATACTTTTATTTGGTTTCTCCACAATATTAAAAAAAAATAAAAACGTCTGCATAAAGAAAAAAATACTATATTTTGAACCCAGCATTTTTCGAACAAAAACAAAGTTTAATAAAAGTCATAAAGGAAAAATTTTAGAAATAAGTGATTACAAAATCTTTGTAAAAACTAATAAAAACCTCTGGAAAAATCTAATATGTCTGAAAAAAAAACAATAGAATGAGTGCTTAGGAGATGTGTGGAAATATTATGAAAGAAACTTGAATTTTTGGGTTTTGTATTTGGGGAAAAATATAAAAATAAATTTCCACTTTTGGAAAATATGAATATTGGCCATAATTTTGCAGAACTTTTTTATCTTTTTTCAGGAGCTTGAGAAATAGAAAAACATACTCAGAGAACTTTTTTTTTGTTTTCAAAGATTTTAAAATTTTGACTTAAAACAATGCGAGTAATGGCGTGATTTTGCAGAACGTTTTCCTCCTTATCAGGACCTCTAAAATTGATGAAAAGCTACCCAGAACACCATTTTTTCCACTAAATTTTCGACTTAAAGAAATGTGAATGTTGGACTTAATTTTGCAAAGCTTTATTCTCCCTTTCAGGAGTCCTCTAGAACTATGGAAAAGCGACTCAGAACAAAAAAAATAAGTTTTAAAATTTATGACAAAATGTGAATATTTTGCAAATTTCTTTTTTTTCGCCTTTTCGGGAACTCAGAACTATTCAAAAGCTACTCAGAACCACTTCTTTTAAAATTTAAAATTTTTGACTTTTGGAAACATGTGAATATTGGGCGTAATTTTAACAACTTCCCTGTCCAATGAGTCATATGTGACTCACAAGGGCGTATTGAAATAAGTTCATGAGTCACATGTGACCCATTTCTTTATACAAATTAAAGACGCTTTCTTGGTATGAACGTGTCGTTATATATTTGTGAATTCTATATGAGTGTATATCAAAAGACCTAAACTTTAGGAAAATGAAAGAAAACTTTGAAATTTTTTTTCTGATACCTTTTTCTCATTTTATTCAATTTTTGTATATACTTCAATTAAAGAAAAAAGCACACAAATACACGCTTTTGACATTTATATATCAATTACCGTTATTGTGATTCGAAAGCTTAAATTATTTCTGATGGTCCTATATGTTCACATGTGACTCATTGAACGTGGTAAACAAAATTGTTTTGCTACGTTCAGGAGTCACATTTGACTCAAAAAATAAAATTGCCAAAATAAGGTAAATATATGTAAAATTATTTATAAAAATAATATATATAATATATATCATATTATTCAATTAAGCAATACAAAAAAATAATGGGCGTGGGGCATTCTCAAAGCGCTTTGTATGGGGACAGGGAAGTTGTTAAGGAATTTTTTCTTCTTTTCAGGAGATCTAGAACTATTGAAAAGGTACTCACTTAGAACAGCCATTGTTGCTTTAATTTTCGAATTTGAAAAATGTGAATATTTTGCGAAATTTTGCAGAATTCTTTTTTATTTTATGGAACTCCAGAACTACTCAGAAAAACCTTTTATTTTTCATTTAAAATTTTTGAAAAATGTGAATATTTTGCAGAAATTCGCATTGTTTTTTCTCTCCTTTTCAGGAACTCAAGACTATTTGAATTTTTTACCGTTTTGCGAGATTGTGTATGTCAACTTCACAAACGTGTACTACATATGTACATACTTATAAAATATAAACTTTCTCATTTGCTTTATTTTCCTTAATCCAATCATCTCAAGTTACTTAATTTTCAAACTATTGCATTGATCGTATGCGAAATCCCTAGAATTGCGCACACGGTAAGGAATATGTTCAATGTTGACAAAGTTTATTTCCATATAAACAGATTATATCACGATATGTACATATGTATATAGGCAATATTAATTAGTACTTCTCTAAGTTATACCAGCTTATGTATATAGGTAGTACTTAAGTGTATGACTTTAGACATGTCCGTCTACATTCATACAAAGGAAATATATGCGATAAGAAAAAGTTTGGGACTTAATTCTATTGTCTACATGCAGATAAGTAAATAAACAATTAAAGTAAACAACAAAACAACAACAAAACAAAGTAAGTAAAACAAAAGCAAGATGCACTGAAGTGTAACAATAAAAATGAAAAAATATTTTCTAGGTAAAAGTCAAGTGCGCAAAACAGATGAGCTAATTTATAGCCGCTGAAAGTCAAAAGTACGCGTATCAAATACTAAAAGCGAAATTTTTACAAAATTGCGTAATTCAAAAAAATATATAAATATATACAGTGAGATCGCTATAATATGAACTATTTCAGCCAGGCCTGTTAATTTTTTTGAGTGGTTCAGTTTTGTTGGTTGCGAAAATCAATTATTATACTCAGCTGAGCAGAGCTCACAGAGTATATTAACTTTGTTCGCATAACGGCAATCCGTAACGGCATAAACTAATCGAGATAGATATAGACTTCTATATATCAAAATGATCTGGGCGAAAAAAGAAATTCATTTAGCCATGTCCGTCCGTCCGTCGTCGTCCGTAAACACGATAACTTGAGTAAATTTTGAGGTATCTTGATGAAATTTGGTATGTGGGTTCCTGGGCGCTCATCTCAGATCGCTATTTAAAATGAACGAAATCGGACTGCAACCACGCCCACTTTTTCGATATCGAAAATTTCGAAAAACCGAAAAAGTGCGATAATTCATTACCAAAGACGGATAAAGCGATGAAACTTGGTAGGTGGTTGACTTATGACGCAGAATAGAAAATTAGTAAAATTTTGGACAATGGGCGTGGCACCGCCCACTTTTAAAAGAAGGTAATTTAAAAGTTTTGCAAGCTGTAATTTGGCAGTCGTTGAAGATATCATGATGAAATTTGGCAGAAACGTTACTCCTATTACTATTTGTGTGCTAAATAAAATTAGCAAAATCGGATGACGAACACGCCCACTTTAAAAAAAATTTTTTTAAGTCAAATTTTAACAAAAAATTTGATATCTTTACAGTATATAAGTAAATTATGTCAACATTCAACTCCAGTAATGATATGGTGCAACAAAATACAAAAATAAAAGAAAATTTCAAAATGGGCGTGGCTCCGCCCTTTTTCATTTAATTCGTCTAGAATACTTTTAATGCCATAAGTCGAACAAAAATTTACCAATCCTTGTGAAATTTGGTAGGGGCATAGATTCTATGACGATAACTGTTTTCTGTGAAAATGGGCGAAATCGGTTGAAGCCACGCCCAGTTTTTATACACAGTCGACCGCCTGTCCTTCCGCTGGCCGTTAACAGAAACTTGAGCAAAAATCGATATATCTTTACTAAACTTAGTTCACGTACTTATCTGAACTCACTTTATCTTGGTATAAAAAATGGCCGAAATCGGACTAGACCACGCCCACTTTTTCGATATCGAAAATTACGAAAAATGAAAAAAATGCCATAATTCTATACAAATATGAAAAAAGGGATGAAACATGGTAATTGGATTGGTTTATTGACGCAAAATATAACTTTAGAAAAAACTTGTAAAATGGGTGTGACACCTACCATATTAAGTAGAAGAAAATGAAAAAGTTATGCAGGGCGAAATCAAAAGCCCTTGAAATCTGGCAGGAATACTGTTCGTGGTATTACATATATAAATAAATTAGCGGTACCCAACAGATTATGTTCTGGGTCACCCTGGTCCACATTTTGGTCGATATCTCGAAAACGCCTTCACATATACAAACTAAGGGCCACTCCCTTTTAAAACCCTCATTAATACCTTTAATTTGATACCCATAACGTACAAACACATTCTAGAGTCACCCCTGGTCCACCTTATGGCGATATCTCGAAAAGGCGTCCACCTATAGAACTAAGGCCCACTCCCTTTTAAAATACTCATTAACACCTTTCATTTGATACCCATATCGTACAAACACATTCTAGAGTCACCCCTGGTTCACTTTTATGGCCATATCTCGAAAAGGCGTCCACCTATAGAACTAAGGCTCACTCCCTTTTAAAATACTCTTAACACATTTCATTTGATACCCATATCGTACAAACACATTCTAGAGTCACCTCTGGTCCACCTTATGGCGATATCTCGAAAAGGCGTCCACCCTATAGAACTAAGGCCCACTCCCTTTTAAAATACTCATTAACACCTTCATTTGATACCCATATCGTAAAAAACATTCTAGAGTCACCCTGGTTCACCTTTATGGCCATATCTCGAAAAGGCGTCCACCTATAGAACTAAGCTCACTCCCTTTTAAAATACTCATTAACAGCTTTCATTTGATACCCATATCGTACAAACAATTCTAGAGTCACCTCTGGTCCACCTTTATGGCGATATCTCGAAAAGAGTCCACCTATAGAACTAAGGCCCACTCCCTTTAAAATACTCATTAACACCTTTCATTTGATACCCATATCGTACAAACACATTCTAGAGTCACCCCTGGTCCACCTTTATGGCGATATCAGAAATGGCGTCCACCTATAGAATCTATCACCCACTCCTTTAAATACTCTTTAATACCTTCCATTTGATACCCATGTCATACAAACACATTCAGGGTTACCCTAGGTTCATTTTCCTAAATGGTGATTTTCCCTTATTTTGTCTCCAAAGCTCTCAGCTGAGTATGTAATGTTCGGTTAAACCCGAACTTAGCCTTCTTTACTTGTTTTTATATGAAAAAATTAAAAGAACTTTTATACTCAGCATGAGCAGAGCTTACAGAGTATATTAATTTTGTTCGCATAACGGTCCCCAGTAACGGCATAAACTATCGCGACGTGATAGATATAGACTTCTATATATCAAAATGATCTGGCGCGAAAAAGAAATTCATTTAGCCAGGTCCGTCCGTCCGTCCGCCTGTCCGTACACACGATACCTTGAGTACATTTTGACATGTATCTTAATCAAATTTGGAATGTAAGTTCTGGCGACTCATCTCAGATCGCTATTTAAAATGAACGAAATCGGATATAACCACTAAACTCCCACCAAGTGCGACATTCTTTACCAAGAGACGGATAATGACGGTGACCTTTTTAAAAGAAGTGTAAGTTAAAAGTTTTGCAAGGTGTAATTTGCAGCTGAGTCTGTCACTGTTCGGTTACACCCGAACTTAGCTTCGTTACTTGTTTGATTTATACACCGTTTGCTTTATTAAGCTTTCGCGCGCTTTCTAGTTATAACTTGTAGCCTCAGTAATCAAGACAATGCAGAGACGTAAGAAACTTTCAATTAACTATCCGATAATACATACGTATCAGCCTAGGCTTATAGCCGAATGATACTCTCAGGCTGACGGCAGAGTGCTTGCTATGAGCTATGCGATGGCGAGAAGCAATTTTTAATTTCATGTTTATAAATTTTCCACTAAGAACAAAGCCACGCTTCTACTCTTCCACTCCGTCTTCAGGTTTAATAGACTTACTGTGTATATCTGATACTCAGATTCGTTGATGAAACGGCAACCATGACAGCTTTTCCTGGTTTAGAGCGAAAACTTACTTCCATTTGAGCTCAAGCGGAGAACAAACTTGTCCACTTACATGTCTATCATCAGTTAAAGCGAGTACGTGTCTCTCTCCACTTTTCGGCATCCAGTCAGCATATCATGATCCTTAGCGAGGCCGAGAAATTTTCACGCAACAGGCTCAGTGGTTCCTACAACAAACTGCATGAAGTATCATTCTCTAGATTGCGAGGTCTCTCTGTATATAATTATTACTGGAAAGCGCTGCGTCCATACCTTTTAGGCATCATTAGGTCCGTACGCTTTTACCTTATTTTTAATTACCAGGCTCTGACAGTTCGTATGACATATTTTGATGTTCATATTTACCACGCTTTGCTCAAAGTTTATATTTAAGAGTTTGGGGTGTTCATATTATTCGGGCGTTCACTGTATATATACACATATTCAGACATATCAAGGTCCAGAGTAAAATTATTATAATGTCTTATTAGCGACACAATGTACTTTCATAATCAGTATCACATTTATGTCTTGGGTACACATAACATTTGAATGGCGAATGTGTAAACCGAATTTAACAAGAAAGACACGCCAATCATATGATTGCGTACAGCGAACTTAATTAGTTGTTGTTTGTTTTTAGGTGCAAACGAAATAGATAACGGACAGTAATACATACAAGTTGTACAATATACGATTACGTGATTTTCGTACTAATGATACATGCAAGTACAGCGGCAGCCTCTCGAGTGGTACAGGTGCGCTAGGTCCTAGTCCAACTGACGAACTAAACGTGCTCCGACACACGACTAACCGCTGTACCTACACATACGTGGACTGCAACTTGTTCGCAGTACTACTCGTGTTTCTACTGACATGTTTGAACTCGAGGTTGTATAAGCCAAAGTAGTATCCTCAGAAAGCTACCCGTGCGAGCAGCACGCAGCACACGGTGTAGCTTTCTGAGGATACTACTTTGGCTATACAACCTCGAGTTCAAACAGTCAGAAACACGAAGTATTACTGCCGAACAAGTTGCAGTTTCACGTATGTGTAGGTACAGCGGTAGTCGTTTAGGAGCACGTTTAGTTCGTCAGTTGGACAGGACTTAGCGCACCTGTTACCCCTCCGAAGGCTGCCCGCTGTACTCTATTCATTTAGTACGAAATTCACTTAATCGTATATTACAAACTTGTATGTATTACTTTCCGTTATCTATTTCGTTTGCACCCTAAAACAAATCAACAACTAATTAAGTTTCGCTGTACGCAATCATATATTGGCGTGTCTTTCTTTTTAAATTCGGTTTTCAAATTTCGCAAAAATTCAAATGTTATTTGTACCCAACATAAATGTGATTAATGATTAGAAAGTACATTGTGTCGCTAATAAGACATTTATTAATTAATTTTACTTCTGTAACCTTTGATATGTATGAATATGTGTATATATACAGTGAACGCCCGAATAAATGAACACCCCAAACTCTTAAATATAAACTTTGAGCAAAAGCTGTAAATATGAACATCAAAAATGTCTAACGAACTTCAAGAGCTTGGTAATTAAAAATAAGGTAAAGCGGACCTAATTATGCCTAAAAGGTATGGCTCAGCGCTTTCCATTAATAATTATATACAGAGAGACCTCGCCAATCTAGAGAATGATACTTCATGCAGTTTCTGTAGGAACCAATAAGCCTGTTGGCGTTAAAATTTCTCGCCTCGCTAAGGATCATGATATGCGAATGGATGCCGAAAATTGGAAGAGAGACACATACCTCCGCTTAACTGATGAAGACATGTAAGTGGACAAAGTTTTGTTCTCCCTTGAAGCTCCAAATGGAAGTAAGTTTTCGCTAAACAGGAAAGCTGTCATGGTTTGCCTTTCAATCAAACGAATCTTGAGTATCAGATATCACAGTTAAGTCATTAAACCTGAAGACGGAGTGGAAGAGAGAAGCGTGGCTGTTTCTTATGGAAAATTTTAAAACATGAAATTAAAAATTGCTTCTCGCCTAGCATAGCTCATAGCAAGCACTCTGCCGTCAGCCTAAGTATCATTCGGCTATAAGCCTAGGCTGATACGTATGTATTATCGGATAGTTAATTGAAAGTTTCTTACGTCTCTGCATTGTTCTTGATTACTGAGGCTAAGTTATAACTAGGAAAGCGCGAAAGCTTAATAAAGCAAAGGTGTATAAATCAAACAAGTAACGAAGGCTAAGTTCGGGTGTAACCGAACATTACATACTCAGCTGCCAAATTACACCTTGCAAAACTTTTAAATTACCTTCTTTTAAAAAGGTCAACCCGTCATTATCCGTCTTTGGTAAAGAAATGTCGCACTTTTTGGGAGTGGTTATATTCCGATTTCGTTCATTTTAAATAGCGATCTGAGATGAGTGCCCAGGAACTTACATACAAATTTTATTAAGATACCTCAAAATTTACTCAAGGTATCGTGTTTACGGACAGACGGACGGACGGACGGACATGGCTAAATGAATTTCTTTTTTCGCCCAGATCATTTTGATATATAGAAGTCTATATCTATCGCGATTAGTTTATGCCGTTACTGGGGACCGTTATGCGAACAAAATTAATATACTCTGTAAGCTCTGCTCAGCTGAGTATAAAAGTTTCTTTTAATTTTTCATATAAAAACAAGTAAAGAAGGCTAAGTTCGGGTTTAACCGAACATTACATACTCAGCTGAGAGCTTTGGAGACAAAATATAGGGAAAATCACCATTTAGGAAAATGAACCTAGGGTAACCCTGGAATGTGTTTGTATGACATGGGTATCAAATGGAAGGTATTAAAGAGTATTTTAAAAGGGAGTGGGTGATAATTCTATGGGTGGACGCCATTTCTGAATATCGCCATAAAGGTGGACCAGGGGTGACTCTAGAATGAGTTTGTACGATATGGGTATCAAATGTAAGGTGTTAATGAGTATTTTAAAAGGGAGTGGGCCTTAGTTCTATAGGTGGACGCCTTTTCGAGATATCGCCATAAAGGTGGACCAGAGGTGACTCTAGAATGTGTTTGTACGATATGGGTATCAAATGAAAGCTGTTAATGAGTATTTTAAAAGGGAGTGAGCCTTAGTTCTATAGGTGGACGCCTTTTCGAGATATGGCCATAAAAGTGAACCAGGGGTGACTCTAGAATGTGTTTTTACGATATGGGTATCAAATGAAAGGTGTTAATGAGTATTTTAAAAGGGAGTGGGCCTTAGTTCTATAGGTGGACGCCTTTTCGAGATATCGCCATAAAGGTGGACCAGAGGTGACTCTAGAATGTGTTTGTACGATATGGGTATCAAATGAAAGCTGTAAAGAGTATTTTAAAAGGGAGTGAGCCTTAGTTCTATAGGTGGACGCCTTTTCGAGATATGGCCATAAAGTGAACCAGGGGTGACTCTAGAATGTGTTTTTACGATATGGGTATCAAATGAAAGCTGTTAATGAGTATTTTAAAAGGGAGTGAGCCTTAGTTCTATAGGTGGACGCCTTTTCGAGATATCGCCATAAAGGTGGACCAGGGGTGACTCTAGAATGTGTTTGTACGTTATGGGTATCAAATTAAAGGTATTAATGAGGGTTTTAAAAGGGAGTGGCCCTTAGTTTTATATGTGAAGGCGTTTTCGAGATATCGAGCAAAATCTGGACCAGGGTGACCCAGAACATAATCTGTTGGGTACCGCTAATTTATTTATATATAATACCACGAACAGTATTCCTGCCAAAACTCTAAGGGCTTTTGATTTCGCCCTGCATAACTTTTTCATTTTCTTCTACTTAATACGGTAGGTGTCACACCCATTTTACAAAGTTTTTTCTAAAGTTATATTTTGCGTCAATAAACCAATCCAATTACCCTGTTTCATCCTTTTTTCATATTTGATATAGAATTATAGCATTTTTTAATTTTTCGTAATTTTCGATATCGAAAAAGTGGGCGTGGTCATAGTCCGATTTCGGCCATTTTTCATAACAAGATAAAGTGAGTTCAGATAAGTACGTGAACTAAGTTTAGTAAAGATATATCGATTTTTGCTCAAGCGCGGAAGGACAGGCGGTCGACTGTGTATAAAAACTGGGCGTGGCTTGAACCGATTTCGCCCATTTTCACAGAAAACAGTTATCGTCATAGAATCTATGCCCCTACCAAATTTCATAAGGATTGGTAAATTTTTGTTCGACTTATGGCATTAAAAGTATTCTAGACGAATTAAATGAAAAAGGGCGGAGCCACGCCCATTTTGAAAATTTCTTTTATTTTTGTATTTTGTTGCACCATATCATTACTGGAGTGAATGTTGACATAATTTACTTATATACAGTAAAGATATCAAATTTTTTGTTAAAATTTGACTTAAAACAATTTTTTTTTAAAGTATGCGTGTTCGTCATCCGATTTTGCTAATTTTTATTTAGCACACAAATAGTAATAGGAGTAACGCTTCTGCCAAATTTCATCATGATATCTTCAACGACTGCCAAATTACAGCTTGCAAAACTTTTAAATTACCTTCTTTTAAAAGTGGGCGGTGCCACGCCTATTGTTCAAAATTTTACTAATTTTCTATTTGCGTCATAAGGTCAATGCACCTACCAAGTTTCATCGCTTTAGCCATCATTTGGTAATGAATTATCGCACTTTTTCGGTTTTTCGAAATTTTCGATATCGAAAAAGTGGGCGCGGTGCAGTCCGATATCGTTCATTTTAAATAGCGATCTGAGATGAGCGCCCAGGAACCCACATACCAAATTTCATCAAGATACCTAAAAATTTACTCAAGTCATCGTGTTACGACGGACGGACGGACGGACGGACATGGCTAAATGAATTTCTTTTTTCGCCCAGATCTATTTGATATATAGAAGTCTATATCTATCTCGATTAGTTTATGCCGTTACGGATTGCCGTTATGCGAACAAAGTTAATATACTCTGTGAGCTCTGCTCAGCTGAGTATAATAAATTGATTTCGCAACCAACAAAACTGAACCACTCAAAAAAATTAACAGGCCTGGCTGAAATAAGTTCATATTATAGCGATCTCACTGTATATATTTATATATTTTTTTGAATTTACGCAATTTTGTAAAAATTTCGCTTTTAGTATTTGATACGCGTACTTTTGACTTTCAGCGGCTATAAAATTAGCTCATCTGTTTTTGCGCACTTTACTTTTACCTAGAAAATATTTTTTTCATTTTTATTGTTACACTTCAGTGCATCTTGCTTTTGTTTTACTTACTTTGTTTTGTTGTTGTTTTGTTGTTTACTTTAATTGTTTATTTACTTATCTGCATGTAGACAATAGAATTAAGTCCCAAACTTTTTTCTTATCGCATATTTCCTTTGTATGTATGTAGACGACATGTCTAAAGTCATACACTTAAGTACTACCTATATACATAAGCTGGTAACTTAGAGAAGTACTAATTAATATGCCTATATACATATGTACATATCGTGATATAATCTGTTTATATGGAAATAAACTTTGTCAACATTGAACATATTCCTTACCGTGTGCGCAATTCTAGGGATTTCGCATACGATCAATTCAATAGTTTTGAAAATTAAGTAACTTGAGATGATTGGATTAAGGAAAATAAAGCAAATGAGAAAGTTTATATTTTATAAGTATGTACATATGTATGTATACACGTTTGTGAAGTTGACATACACAATCTCGCAAAACGGTAAAAAAATTCAAATAGTTCTTGAGTTCCTGAAAAGGAGAGAAAAAACAATGCGAATTTCTGCAAAATATTCACATTTTTCAAAAATTTTAAAATGAAAAATAAAAGGTTTTTCTGAGTAGTTCTGGAGTTCCATAAAATAAAAAAGAATTCTGCAAAATTTCGCAAAATATTCACATTTTTCAAAATTCGAAAATTAAAGCAACAATGGCTGTTCTAAGTGAGTACCTTTTCAATAGTTCTAGATCTCCTGAAAAGAAGAAAAAATTCCTTAACAACTTCCCTGTCCCCATACAAAGCGCTTTGAGAATGCCCCACGCCCATTATTTTTTTGTATTGCTTAATTGAATAATATGAATATATATTATATAATATTATTTTTATAAATAATTTTACATATATTTACCTTATTTTGGCAATTTTATTTTTTGAGTCAAATGTGACTCCTGAACGTAGCAAAAACAATTTTGTTTACCACGTTCAATGAGTCACATGTGAACATATAGGACCATCAGAAATAATTTAAGCTTTCGAATCACAATAACGGTAAATTGATATATAAATGTCAAAAGCGTGTATTTGTGTGCTTTTTTCTTTAATTGAAGTATATACAAAAATTGAATAAAATGAGAAAAAGGTATCAGAAAAAAAATTTCAAAGTTTTCTTTCATTTTCCTAAAGTTTAGGTCTTTTGATATACACTCATATAGAATTCACAAATATATAACGACACGTTCATACCAAGAAAGCGTCTTTAATTTGTATAAAGAAATGGGTCACATGTGACTCATGAACTTATTTCAATACGCCCTTGTGAGTCACATATGACTCATTGGACAGGGAAGTTGTTAAAATTACGCCCAATATTCACATGTTTCCAAAAGTCAAAAATTTTAAAATTTTAAAAGAAGTGGTTCTGAGTAGCTTTTGAATAGTTCTGAAGTTCCCGAAAAGGCGAAAAAAAAGAAATTTTGCAAAATATTCACATTTTGCATAAATTTTAAAACTTAAAATAAAAATTTTTTTTGTTCTGAGTCGCTTTTCCATAGTTCTAGAGGAACTCCTGAAAAGGAGAATAAAGCTTTGCAAAATTAAGTCCAACATTCACATTTCTTTAAGTCGAAAATTTAGTGGAAAAAATGGTGTTCTGGGTAGCTTTTCATCAATTTTAGAGGTCCTGATAAGGAGGAAAACGGTTCTGCAAAATCACGCCCATTACTCGCATTGTTTTAAGTCAAAAAATTTTAAAATCTTTTGAAAACAAAAAAAAAGTTCTTCTGAGTAGTGTTTTTCTATTTCTCAAGCTCCTGAAAAAGATAAAAAAGTTCTGCAAAATTATGGCCAATATTCATATTTTTCCAAAAGTGGAAATTTTATTTTTTATATTTTTCCCCAAAATACAAAACCCAAAAATTCAAGTTTCTTTCATAATATTTCCACACATCTCCTAAGCACTCATTCTATTGTTTTTTTTTCAGACATATTAGATTTTTCCAGAGGTTTTTATTAGTTTTTACAAAAGATTTTGTGTTTTTTTTTAATCACTTATTTCTAAAAATTTTTCCTTTATGACTTTTATTAAACTTTGTTTTTGTTCGAAAAATGCTGGGTTCAAAATATAGTATTTTTTTCTTTATGCAGACGTTTTTATTTTTTTTTAATATTGTGGAGAAACCAAATAAAAGTATATAAAAACAAATAATATTTTGAGAAAATAAAATAAATAAAAATAAATTAGAAAGGTACATTTTTTTAAACTCTTAATTTCTTTCGAAAACTCAACGCCTATGTTTTAAAACCTTCTCGTTTTTCCAAAATAATTTCAGTTTTTTCAGATATTCACTTTTAGGATTAATTTGCTTTTTACGTACGTCTTCAAAGTACATTTTTTTCCAAATATTTTCAAAATTTCCTTATCTTTTTGTTTTCTCCGAAAATAAATTTTTTCGAAACCTTTTATAATTTTCCAAAGTTTTTACGCACTTTTACAAAATATGTATGTGTACAAATTTTTTTCAATCATCTCGTCAATCTAATTTTTTTTCTTTAATTATTTTTTTTTGTGAATTTGCTCCCAAGAAATTCTGTTTTTTCAATGATGGTTTTGTTTTTTTTTGCAAATACATAAGCTTTTTGTAGAAGTCTACGTTATTGATAGTAGAGAAACATTGCAAAGTTTACAAACGGCGATGGTTACTAGGACATGTTTCTGAATTTCTCTTCTTCATCAGCTAGCTTCTCGGTAGCTGACTATTGAACTCGAAGTCTCCAACATTCATACTTTATACCATTGTAAACGCAGATGCCTTTAACCACTCAGCCATAAGAATGGCCGCTACTCGCTTTGCAATTGGTCTCGTAAGTATTGCCTCTTTGTTGTTGCTATTCCTTTATTCACCATTTAGGTAAATACTAATTCTGTATGCTTTTTAATCCTAATTGTGTGGAATATTTATAGGCGCGCTAAGAGCGTAGTAACATTGAATTTTTATAGTAGTGCTTTTATAAGCAGTACTTCCGCTGTTCACTATTAAATCAATATTATTATCTATATTTAATTAGCGATACATGCTCATATTGCTTTATTTAATGGTTTTTGTTATGATATTAGAGAAAATTGATATTCGAGAAAAATACGACATACTGCAAACTTATCAGTTCTTCTTCTTCTTCATGTAGTGACAAGGAGACCCCGAAGCCTTTGGAGAGTTTTATCGATATTGATAAGGCATGTTCCGGAAAATAGCAACAATAAGGTACTTGCCCAACTATCCCGGGAACTTTTTGATGTGAAAACGTTAAAACCTGCTAGATCTTCCACCCCGTCCTTCCGCGAGGAGCTTATCATTCCTCCCTTGTACTGCATAATTTCACTTTCAATTAAAAATAGATCTTACATAATTCAAGCAATCTTCTTCAAAAACAAATACAATATTTTTGTACTTTTGTTTTCTTAAACAAATGCTGCTCAAATGAGCCAAATTTATTCAGAACAACAACAACATACGCCTAATTTTGCTTGTTCTTTTTCTGATTCCAATTTATAAAATCTCAAACGCCCACAACAAAATGAAATCAACACCGAACAAAAAACACATTTTTTAAAAGGCAAAAAAGCAATAAATAAGTTAGCACTACAATTCTTGATATTTATACATAATATTTGTGGTCGATCCGAGAGCTGTGAGTTCGTTTCAAAGTTTTTTCATAAATTTTTGTCATTTTGGTAACTTATTCAATTGTTGTCATAACATCGCTACAAAATTTGTTTTCGACCATATTAAACTAAAAATTTCTTTAATCTAAAAAAGTAATGAATTCGGGCCCGAAACTTTTAAGCTTTAATAATTGTTATGATTATTATTTTAAAGTTGTTAAGTGATATTTATCATACAAATTAAATCGTTTGAATTATGAATGATGCTTTAGTTTATATCGTTTGAAAAGAAGATTTGTCAACAAACATTTTAGTACACACAAAAAAATGTTGGTGTAAAAACTGCACTTTGCTTGGTTCCAGAGTGCAGAAATGGCAGAACATACTATATACGTGTATTCCTATGGTTCTAAAATAACGGAGGAGGTCGGGATCTGCTGTTTACTGTGTCGATCCAGAAATAAGTAGATCCTACAAACTGCCAGATTATTGCACTAAATTATAGCCGCGAAGAAAGCAGCAGAAATTCTGGAGCAAGCGTGCTTAAGCTGCAGTCGGGTCAATACTGTAATGAGTTTTGGGGATTTGCTGATAATTATGCACCTTCTACCTAACGTTCGAATCGCTGAACTGTCGAATAAATATGTTCAATATTCAGTATTGCAAAATGGTCTTTATTTAGACTACTTTGGGAATAGCACTTCACAATTATACTTAACAACTAATAGCGTGCTTAAATCAAACTGATTAATTATTTCTGAGCTTGCGCTGCTTTTATACTCCCAGTTGCCTCGTTCGCATATTTCTCCTAAGATCTAGACTTTTCACGAACATGGAACAGTTGTATCGCATACTTGGTTATTTAGCTATATGCGTGTGTATGTGTGAGTAACAACTTCTGCTCTTAGCTGATGACTACATATGTGTATGTGAGACAATCTCTTTGCTTTAAGCTGCTGGTTATGTGTGTGGAATATTCTTCGTCGCCTTCTATGTAAGTGTGGTTACTTGGTTTAATGTGGACATGTGCATAAGGGTGGCTCTTGCTGTTTTTATTGTTGTGATTATTTACTAACAGCATAGTAATGCTAATATTCCCCACAATATATACATATATTGATAGTCGGGCGGCGATTAAGTCGATAACCTCACAAAATACATCGTCGAGAAGTATCCTAGAATACAAAGAATCATTGGAGAAACATTGCCCAGGCTGCATCGTACATTTATATTGAGTTCCCGGGCATGAAGAGATAGATGGTAACGAAAAGTCCGATGAGTTGGCAAAATAGGGTCCAGCTCTAGTTGAATCGGCGGTAGACGTCCCAAATCATTGGGGAGAAATCAAAAGTAGACAAGAGTTGCATACGCTGCATCAAGGAAGAAAGGCTTGGACAAAAGCGCAGGGCTGCGAAATTTCTAAGACTATGTGCAAATTCTACGACATTAGACTCACAAAGTGGCTCATAACTCTGAAGAGATATGAAGAGATGGACCTACTAACTGGACTCTGCCTTCTAGCGTCACATGCTTATAAGTTAGGCCTCGTTAGTAACAGCAAATGTAAGAAGTGCGAGTTGCAGAAAGAAATGGTTGAGCACGTTCTGTGTTTGTGTACTGCGCTCGCCAGGTCAGGGCTCTAGCTATTAGGCGCGGCAGAGTTGCCACAGCTCGAGGCAGCAATTAAGCTTCTAGTATAAACCAAGAGGGCTAAGTTATTCAATAACCTTAGTCCTGGCACCTAATTGAGGCTCTTCCGTTTGGGTCGTCAAAGAACTTCTGCTAACAGTAAGGACACATTCATTCTTACATCACAATGGGGATTGTGCGAGGCCACGAAATCAGTGGGCAGGGGAACGCCGCAGGGAGGGTTGCTATCACCTCTGCTGTGGACGCTGGTCATCAACCAACTGCTCAGGCGACTTGATGAGGGACCCGTAAAACTTACGGCTTACGCGGATGACGTTGCAATTGTCATAAGTGGAAAGTGCCTTCCAACGATTAGCTCTTCGATGGATCGGGCGCTTTGGGATATTCATACCTGGGCATCAAATGTCGGGTTGAAAGTCAACGCGGATAAGACGGATATGGTCTTGTTTACAAAGAGGTACAAGGTCCCGAAATTGAATCGCGGTCATGGAAGCTCAACGTTGAGGAGAGGGTGAAGAAGGCTTCAACGGCACTTTATGCATGTAAAAGAATGCTGGGGTGTACGTTGGGCTTATCGCCCTCTCTTTCTCATTGGGTTTTTACAGCGATTGTAAGCCCTATCCTATACTATGGAGTTCTTGTTTGGTGGAAAGCCACACAAAAAGCAACCTACCTCAAAAAATTAGAGAGGGTATGCAGACTATCAATGCTTAGCATTACGGGGGCCCTGAAAACAACCCCGACAGCTGCACTGTATGCCGTTCTGCACATTCCACCTGTAGACCTGGTAGCAAAGAACATAGCGTTAACAACTGCAACCAGCTCGGTGCCTCGGCGCAGCTTGAGCGCCGACCATACGGCCATAGTAGTATAGAGTCAACAATCACAAGACGAACAGACTACCTGATTCCCTATCTGCGCTTCGAGGGCGATCTTAGGGCCACAATAGAGGTGAACGGTTGGCGCAAGGGTGCTCAAATGGCGGACGAGGCGATACATGTGTACACAGATGGTTCCAAAGTAGTGGAAGGAGTAGGGTCTGCGGTATACTGTGCTGATCCGGAAATAAAAAGATCCTACAGGCTGCCGGATTACTGTTGCGTTTTCCAAGCGGAAATAGTAGCCGCAACCAAGCAGTAGAAACCCTGGAAGAAAATAGCCCAAGCTGCAGTCGTGTTAACTTTTATATTGACAGTCAAGTAGCAATTAAGGCAATAATCTCGTATAGCACAGCATCTGAATGCGTGTTAGAGTGTAAGCAGTCCCTGGAGAGAATGGGGACAGGGAGAAGCATACATCTATATTGGGTCCCAGGGCATATGAGAATAGATGGGAATAGAAAAACGGATGAACTAGCTAAAAGGGCGCATCCCTTGAAGCTTGCTCCGTAGACGTCCCAATTAGACTGGGCGAAATTAGGCGAAGGCGAGAGGTGCACATGATTGGACCAAGCAGGAAAGGCGTGGGTTCAAGCGCGGGGCTGTAAAGTGTCCAAGATTATGTGCAGATCTTACAACCTTAGACTAACAAAGTTGCTTCTATCATTAAAAGAGAGGACTGTAGACTCATGACGGGTATTCTGACTGGACACTGCCTTCTGGGCGTCACATGCCTTTAAATTAGGCTTGGTCAGTGATAGCAGATGTAGGAAGTGCGGGCTGGAGGAGGAAACGATCGAGCACGTTCTGTGCTCTTGCCCTGCGCTTGCCAGGCTAGCACTCCAGCTATTAGGAGTGATACAGCTGTCAGATCTAGAAGCAGCAAGTGGCGTAAATCCTAGGAAGCTTCTAGTATTTGCCAAGAGGACGGAGTTATTTTATAACATAGGTCCTAGTTTTTGATAGGGTTTTTTCAGTTTGGTCGTTAAAAAAACTTCTGGTAACACTACGGACTTATTCAGTCTATGTGAGGTCCTCATGGACCGGCCAGTTCAACCTAACCTAACCTAAGGACACATTCAGTCAATCTGAGGTCTATATTGGACGGCCAGTTCAGCCTAACCGCACTTTGTGGTGTCGTTATATATAAAAAGCAAACACAAAAACTATTGTAATTGAATTTAAATTATAATAACAAAATCAATTTGGAAGTTGCTTAGGTTGGGACTTGAGCCCCAGTACGTTCGGTGGGAATGGAGGATCACGCTACCGCCATACCACTGCGGCTACTCCGAAAAGTGTTAACCATGCACTATATTTTTTGTGTGTATAATATTTATCAATGTTTCTGTAAAATAGGTGCTGCTGTTGTCATCACAATTTCTTGAAGTATTTAACAAGTTTGGAATTTTTTCGTTCATAAGTTACCTGATTAGCGCTGTTTAGGCTTGTTGACTATTAAGGTGTTTAATTGACTAAAACTGTGGGCGACATAAATAAATTGATGTCGTGCTAATGTGGCTCTATTCATCGCCTACTAACAAAATCAATAGACTATATTATTACAATAAATAAACAAATACTTCTATTGTGATAGAATCATAATGAGGTGTGGTGTATTTAGAGTCCAAAACGTTTGAATGATTGTAAACGAAGACAAGAAGTGAATAAGAGATGGAATCCATTTTTGTAATCGCTAAGCAGGTGAACTGCTCTGCAGATTATATTGGGAGAAGTAAGATTCTCAATGAGCAAAGATCACACTCAATAAGTTCCTGTTCCAATGTATGGCTGGAGACCATGGAAGCTATCAAAAGTTGATGAGAAAGCCTTTGGAGTTTTTGAAAGCAAACTTTTTCGGGTTACTGCTTGCTAAAGAATGAAGGCGCTCCTTCCCCGAAGATATTCTTCTTACCAACATCCTATTTGGCAACCGAGAAGAGTTATGATTGTGGCGCCTTGCCAAGAAGCGAACTATACCGCCTAGGCGGTTAGTGATGACATATTTTAAGAAAACGCATTTAGTTTCAACATCAGCGTGATTATTAGTGGAATTAATTGTGGGGTTGTAAATTATCGAAGATCATGTGTAGGTCTTACGACTTTAGACCAAGCTTTAGTATCACTAAAAGCGAGGACTGTAGGCTCATGATGGGTATTCTTTCTGAATATTAAAAGCATGTGATGCCAGCTTTTAACTAATACCTCTTCAGTTGCTGAATGAAGTGGGGCTGCAGGAGGAAACGATCGAGCACGTACTAGTCCGCTTTCCTCTTCGGACGTAAGGCTCCCGCTATTCGGAGTAGCAACGCTATCAGGTCAGAAAGCTTCTAGCAGAGTTTTGGATACGATTTTTCAGTCTGCTAGTTGAGCAAGCTGGTAACCGCTATGGACTCAGTCAGTCCAGTAAGGTCCTCACTGACTGGCCGGTCTGCCGTTTAACCTAACCTAAAGTAAAAATCAATAACCTTGCGAGTTTTTTGTACAACAAAAGTTTGAGGTTGAGTTGTCAAGCAAGAGTGATGGAGATTGTAAGTTATAGAGGGAAAAATGACACTCATGATGGCACATGTCCGAAATCAGCTTCAAACCAATTTGGACGAAAAATCGTGTTTGGCATAAGTCAAAAGAGAGTTATAGTAAGTTAGTGAAAGTCAATTAGATTGAAAATGAGAACATCTTGTTCGATAAAAGTAGACAAATAGCGGACAAGGGGAAGTCACCTACTCACAGAACTTTTCCAACCATCTACTTAGGCCACGGATGGGGCCCGTTGTGATGCCATGAAACGATTTCTAATATTTGTTCTGCCAGCTAACTAATATCGAGCCATATCTTAAAGTCAATAAATTTAAATAACACACAAATATTAAGTTTGGTTGCCACCGATAGATCTTCAAAAACGGTTGAAAGCAGCTAAGCTCGCTCCAATTAGTGCTAGAAACATCTCCTTTTGCGACCGTAATTTTAGGATCCAATACCCACCAAAACGGTGTGAGTTTCTAACAAACAGTGTCCACTAAGAACTCTTACTGGGCATAACAATCCCCATTTATAGAGAGTCAAAAGTGTTGTCCGAACAACCAAGTTGCTAGACATATAACAATAAACGAGTATTGTTATTGGAGGTGTGGCATTTCCTCGAAAAATCGAGCGTTAATAACATTCGCCGAAGGTTTTGGGAATTGTTATCGATGTTAATTGTTCTTTGCCGGATATAGGCGCGGCAGGTTCACGTAACAAGCATCATTAAGGTACAAGCCCGACCATCTCGGAACGATTGAATTTACCACATTGAACTTTCTGGGTCAACCCGCCCCACCTCCTAGTACCTTGAGGAACTAGGGATCGCCAGAGCCTCGCCTGTTATAGAAACACGATTCGCGATAGGTAGGTGGGTTGACAATTGGGTTGGGAAGCTATAAATTGCGCTGGCAACCCCTTGAAAAGGTTGCGCTACACAATCATTTGGGTAATTTAGTCGCCTCTTACTAACGAAAGGTGGCAAGTGCAGACCAAACCTAAGGATGACAGAGCTTCATACCAAGTATAATGTCAAACTAATAGGTCATATGCAGCCCAATTTCGCTTGAGAACGACCTAAGTGGGCAACATTCGAAGAAATTTGAAAGTAAATGTCACACTTTAGCTTTATACTAATAGAAAATGGAAAGCCACAGGTGATGAAGGAGAAACAATTTTAAAAACAAGGTCCAGTTCATTATATTCTTAAAGTATAAAGTTTCTGTAAAGTAAAGTCAAATGAATAAAAAACAAATAAAGTTATTCCGACAAACAAACTTTACACAAGCTCCAATCAAGCTTAAATTAAAGACTTTGAAGGATCCGCACACCGGGCTATAATAAGAGCACACTTTTGTGTCAGGAACAAGTAAACAAATTGTTTACACTATCAAAGTAATTAAAATTTTGTGAATTTTCATGTGATTTATAACTCTCAACATAATTCATGGTCGTACGTTTAACCATGATAATGGCGCTTGAACTTCGTTGAGAATATGAAATGAGTAGCCACCAAAAAAGAAGAAGAAGAGTTATTATTTTTTCAAGTGACAAGTAAAATTTTTTTTTAATTCCTAAGTAAACAGAATGCACAAAGCATGCAGAAATGAAAACAACTGGACACAAAATTCCATTACCGCAACTGACAAAAAAGTCAATATAAACAAAAGTTTAAAAAATTGAAGTTGTAAAAGGCGAATGCATAACACATAAATAGTTGGCTCGTTGGAAGGTTTTCATATATAAAAGCTTACCTGCGAATATATTAATGTTTATTTTATTTAAGAAATTTATTATTTCATCTCAAATTTTGCAGCGTAATTCTGTACATCTTTGCATTTACAGGGTGATGCGGTTACTGAAAGAAACAGTAGAGGCATTCACTTTGTCTTGCAAACTTTTGACGGATTGCACGAATTGTGAAGTCATAACAACAAAATATACGCAAAATATTATATGCAATCCGTGCAATTTATGTTATGCTCAAACCTATGCATATTTTCGCGCAACGAATTGTTGGAAATTTAAATCAAAACTGCTTCAACGGTATTCCTCTTATTTCGCTCAAGAAAGATTGAGAAATATTTTTTCATACATATTTTTTCGCCGTATTTTGTTTTATTTTAATGCAAATTTCTTAACGCTTCTTATACCGTTTTCACACAGAAACTTAATCGAATCGCTATTTTATTTAATGAAATAATTAAGTTTGCCTCTTCATACAGGACCTTTTGCTTCATTAAGCGAACATCTGTCAGCAGCCCCAAAAAAAATTTCGTTTTTACAAAAAATAGTTAAAATAGAAAGCAGCCGTTTCCCATAGATCTTGCACCTAACCAAATTAGTGCCTATTTTCGATAAAGCCATATTATCTTTTGCAGCAAATGCAGCGAAAATTAAATTTTGAATTTTTTCGTGTTTTTCTATTTTTCGTAAATTATTGAAAATAATTTTATTTTTGATTGTCATTTGTTACATTGACAGTAAAATTCGAAGCACTAAGCAAAGCCGACTGGATTTTCCACTCGTTTAGGCATTCAATAAAGCAATAATGAGATATTTAAGAATTCGCATTTTGTATGGAAGATTGTGATTAGGGGTTTAATGTAGAAAAACTTGACTAATTATTTCATTAAGCTCCTGTGTGAAATTGGCATTACCGATTTTTGCTATAACTTTGTAACAGGATGCTCTCAGCAGTGTTGCATATTGTTTTGTAGAATATATATGTGTTGAATATACATATGCATGGATGCGCGCGACAAAGCGAATTCCCCTAGTAATGGACCCCCCTAGTAATAGCCTGTTATCATTCAAGAAAATTCTTTGATCAAAGAAAGTTTTCAGCAAAAACCAAGTACCAAGCACACGTAAAGTTCGACTATTAGGGGTCCTCGCTTTGTCTTGCAAATGGTGCACGGAATACATGGCTTGAAAAGTCAAACAACAAAACACACACGCAAGGAATTGTACGCAATCCGTGCAATTGATAGTATTGTTACGAATTTTGGAAAATTCCCCTTATTTGAAACCTGCTAACGTTCGAATCGCTAAACTGTTGAATAAATCACTCCAATATTCAGTATTGCATACTGCCTTTATTTAGATTAGATAAACTGATTACTGATTAGTTATTACTCAGCTTGCGCTGCTTTTATACTTTCGGTTTCCTCGTTCACCCATTTCTCCTAAAGTCTAGTAACTTCGCGAACAGGTGTGTCTTATGCTTGGTCAGTTACCAGCTATATACATGTATATCTGTAGTCCACGCCTCTCCCATATCCACATGCGTGTGTATGTGTGAGTAACTACTCCGGCTGATGACTACATATTTGTGTGTGGGAGATATCTCTTTGTCGCCTTCTACATAAGAGTGGCTGCTTTATTGTTTTTGTGCGTTTATTTAGTAGCAGCTTAGTGATGCTAATATTCTCACAGTATACTTACATCTATGCATATTTTCGTGAAACGACTGGTAGTAAATATAAATCAACCCTTCTGCATAGATATTGCTCTCAATCCTCTCATTTTGCTCACGAAATGGCTGAGCGATACAAGTGATATCGACAAGTTATTCTTTTATTTTTATCAGCTTATTATATAAATCAAAGTTTTCGTTTAGTTATCAGTTTTTTATCTTCTTGTTATCGCCGAGTCATCGGTTTATTATTCGATTCTTTTCAGCTTGTTAACAACGGGTTCCAGCTGTGTCATCGATTTATATTGAAGTATTGTCAGTATCTGTTTCAGAACAGGAACACAAGTCGTCGATAACAACTAGATAACACACCGATAGCTTTTAAATAACAAATCGATAATTCCCATAACATATCCGTAGGCCGTATGGCCATAGCAGATAGCGCCATATAATATGGGGCTAACGGACTACATGGTCCTGTGACTGAGCTTCGAAAGAGATACTGCGGTCACAGCAGGGCCGGAAGGTTGGGGCAAGGTACGGAAATGACAGAGAAAATTAGAATCAATTGGATCCGATAGGCCTCCAGATCAATGCAGTGACTTTCAGGCGGAAATTGTAGCCATGAAGGAAGCCGCAGAAATCTGGAGGAAGCTTACTCAAGCTGCAATTACGTCAATATATATATACGAGCCGGACCCGTGCACATCTTGCGCAACCAATATAAAAGTATCTTATCAAATATCAACAGAAATCAGCTGTTCTATCAATCAATTAAAACTTACAGTGCAAATATGCACAGTAGTGCCGTAGTAGAAATAGATTTCTTTGTATGCTCACAATCGTTTATTTTCAACAAATTATTTCAATAAAATACTAGCTTTATCCGGCGTACGTTGTAACGCCTGAGATCGAATGAATGTTGCGTAATATTTTCTGTGTTGTTTGTTGGTAATTTAGTTTACTGTTCTGTAAATTCAATCGAATTATGTACGCATATTTGGTGAAATTTTCATTTAAACCATTTTATTATTGTATCTTATTGTAATGTAAGTGGGTACACAATATTTTGGTTTTTCGTTCGGTGCAAAGATAAACAAATTTTTTGGCATTCCAACTCTAGAGCAAGCAACCTAATCATGATTGGTGGCCATGGGAACTCTGTAAATGTAATCCTGCAACAGTAAGGGATTGTCCTTCGTTGCTTCGATTACATTCGGCATTAATTTCTTAACGCAAAGTCTGGTTCCATTGCACAATTTTGGTGGATCTAAATTTCGAAGAAGCATGATTGGTGGTTTCTAAAGAGTTTAGAAATTCAATTGGATAATTCACATTTTGATTTTCATCTGTAACTGTGTCGATAGATTTATATTTCGTCACCTCACCAGGAATTTGGTTTTGAATGCGATCATTGATTTTGTTAACATGATCATTTTTGGACCTAGGATTGCTCGTTCGCATAGCCAAACAAAATTTCAATTTAAAATTCTTAATTCTGAGATATGAAAAACCTTCGTCTTGATCGAAGAAACCTACAGCCAAAATTTGGTGATGATTGAAGTGTGGGAAATACGTTTCCATAGGTAACACACAGATACACAGAATTTGATTTCGATATATATAGATGTAGATAGACTGAAGCTAACACATTTTTTTAACAATGCAGTCAAACTTTAGGTGTTAAAATAATCTAAGTTTGTACGGCAGCCATAGTTCTGAAAAACCTCATTTGTAGGGAAGGTGCCACGCCACTTTTTCCAATTCCACATTTACTTGAGGTGTTAGGACTTAACCTCATAGCTCCTTACCAATTTTCATTATCCTACCCATACTACATCCAGAGATATGCAGTATGATATATTCCATTTGTATTGGAGGTGCCACGCCCCCTTTTTCCTAATGCCACATTCTCTGGTGGTGTTAGGGATTCACTTCTATTAATATTAAAATTTTTCTAAAAAAATATCATAACTACAGAATGGCTAAACCGATTTAGGATTTCAAAATC
The DNA here is from genome assembly GCA_029619165.1 of Eurosta solidaginis. NCBI lineage: Eukaryota > Metazoa > Arthropoda > Insecta > Diptera > Tephritidae > Eurosta > Eurosta solidaginis. Next base: position 11,078 of record JARSSU010017579.1, on the reverse strand, counting down.
AACTAACCATCACCTCTCCTTCCTGTAACTCTCCTAAAAATTTCATGGCAATCTGTCGAGCCGTCTCGAGTCATGGAGTGACAACCAAAATGTACACTTCTTTTTATATATATAGATAGCTACACAAAATCTCTACAACCAAAATTGCCCAAAGCTCGCTAATAGCTGAATCTCCATCTTTACAACCAAAACTTTATTTATAGATTTGGATTCCAAATAAGAGCGAAAATGACCCGAACATAAAAGAGTAATTAGAAATAATATATATGATATATATATATTGATAGTCAAGCGGTCATTAAGGTAATAATCTCACACATTTATCAAGAAGTGTCCTGGAATACAAAGATACATTGGAGAAACCTCACCAGGCCGGACCATACATCTATATTGTGTCCCCCGGTCATAAAGGGATAACGAAAAGGCCGATGAGTTGGACAAAGTAGGGTGCAGCACTCGATGAATCGACGGTAGACGCCCCAAACGCCTTCGGGAGATATCAAAAGTAGGCAAGAGTTTCATATGATCATTAAGCAGAAAGGCGTGGTTAGAAGCGCCTGGCTGCAATATATCTAAGACAATGTGCAAATCCTACGACGTTAGACTCACAAAGTTGGTCATATTCCTAAGAGGGAAGACTTAAGGCTAAGATGTGCATATTAACTGGACACTGCCTTCTGCTTATAAGTTGACCTCGTCAGTGACAGCATATGTAGGAAGTGCCAGCTGCAAGAAGAAACGTTTAGCACTGCGCTCGCGAGGACAAAGCTATAACTTTTTGATAAAAACTGATAACTTGTCGATAAAAATTCAGCAACTCAGTGATAACCTTTGTTATAGATAGCAAGTCTATAACAAATCGAAGCTTGTCTACACATACCGCGAGCAAAATGTTTAAACATCAAAAACACGTTGATCGAAAATTTTTTCAGTATAAAAAAAACAAATATTGAAAATTTTATGCTAAAAACCGTTTGCACCCTGTATTTACACACCGCCTTGATTTGTTTACCTTTTTTATGAGTTCACATTTTTATGGTCAGTGTTAAGGTAACACAATACATCAAAACGCCGTAAACTGTAAATATTTGCAAAAATTTACAAGATGAGATAACAAACAACAAATACAAGCAAGAAAAAAACAAAAACACAAGAGAATTTTTAGAGTAACATAAACCAAATACGAAAATAAAAGCCTACCATGCAATTTGACCATGAAGAGCATAACGAATGACATACCAAAAGTTCATGGCATTAGAATTATGCGAAAATATCAAAAAAATTAAAATAAAAATAAAGTGAAATGCGGTCAAAAGAAAATGATATGTTTTTGTAAATTATGTGGCTCCGTAAAATATGGTAAATGCGGCAATGAAAAGCCATGTCATGGAGCGTCCCTTGAACCAGATCACCAACATTCAACCGCATCCTTTTTAGGAGCGCATTTGATGAACAAATCAAGCGGACAACGGGCAACCAAAACTTGAAAGTCGTGACCGTGGTTATTACGTTTCGTCTTAGCTCAATATTTGTTTTCAAGAGATTTTTTCTTTTTAGTGTTTTCATTTTTTACTTTTTTGACAGCTTTTGTTGACCAACATCAACATCATATGCCGCACAGTGGCTATTTTACTAAAATATCTACCCAAAATCAAAAAGCACGGTGAGCAGTTACAATAAGAAGAGTTCTAAATATATTTAAAAAAAATCTTTATTGTTACATCTTTTCAACTTTGCTTCTCATGATGATTTTGATATTGGATTTTCTATTTAAAATAATATTTGGATTTCTTTCCTCAGCTATAAAATGCTATAAAAAGCGTGCGTTGATTTCCTGTGTAAACCTCTTACGTGTCCTTTTAACGCTATCCTCAAGTAGGGAATATTACCCAGGAAGTGGAAAGAGTCGTTTCTAATATCACTTTATAAAAATGGGAGCAGTTGCTGTGTTTTGAATTATGGAGGAATAGCAAAGCTCAGTGCTATTCCCAAGCTCTTTGAATCGATCATCACAAAGCAACTAGCTCATAGGGTATCCTGAACCATGGACTCAACGTGGTTTTTGATGTGTAAATCTGCCTGCTAGAGTTCACAACTTCTGTACTGAACAGATTTAGGCTAAACCGCGAAATCGATGTCACTTATACAGATTTTAGTAAAGCTTTCCATATAGTTTCCCATTCACTTCTTCTAATCAAACTCGTTCGACTTGGCTGCCCACCTTTGCTTCTCACCTGGTTATCTCATACTTGAATTAAAGAAAATAAATAGTTACATTTAATAATTGTGGATCATAATCCATCGATGTTACTTCTAGTGTGCCTCAGGGCAGCCACCTTGGTCCAGTGCTATTTCCTGCTGTACATTAACCACCTTCCAAATATTTTGAAGTACTGCAAGCCGCTAATGTACCCTGATGATGTCAAACTTGTTATGCCTATCCGCTCACTAGTGAATACATCAAATCTTCGATCAGATCTCAATAGTCTAGTGAATGGTGTTACGAAAATGGAATGTCACTATACCTGCCGAAATGCAAGTTCATGTGCTTCACAAGGAAGTCCTGCCGGATCCCACGAGTATATGATTGATGATTACATCATTAAACATGTCAATAGCTTCGTAGACCTTGGCGTTACCATGAACCCTAAACTCTCTTCGTTGTGTGTTCATTCTGGTAGTCAAAAAGATATCTACTGACTAAGGGGCGGTAATCACATCCTTTCCAACTCCACACTTATCACCAGCTCCAATAATTTGGGTGGGAGGCTTGGAATAACGTCCTTTCAAACTCAAACATACAACGCAACCATAGTAATTGTATGATAAATATACATCACTTGCTAGAAATCGTGTCTATTCCCACAGCCATACCCTGCAAAAATCGTGTGCGATTAATCCCTAAGGGACAGCGGTTTGCGATTGATCCCTTTGTGCCACATTGGGGTATTATTGATCCCTCTAGTCCCTTTTGAGTATATTTGGCATCAGTCAGTTTGAAATTTATGTAGCCATTTGAAACAACAATACAAAAACAAACAGCAAACGAAATGAATAAAATAAAAAGATTAAATGTGATTGAATAGAATTAGTTAAGAATGATACGGAGCTCTATACCGAACCTAAAATACTAGGAACATATGTTCCACTATAGTAATATTTGTTTTTTTATTTAATTATTGTACAAAAACCAATACGAAAAAAATTTAGAATATTGTATTAAATGTTAAAAGATTGTAAAATCTGTAGAATTCCCGTACGAGTAGAAAGAGGACATAACATGTTTATTGGTCTCTCCAAAGGACATGCTCAAACAAAAGGGATCACTCCAACCCATGTAAATAGATCAGAACTGGCTATATTCCTTTGCGACTCACCCGATTGATCCTAGGCTAATCGAATTTTTTGCAGGGTAATTATCAATAACCATTGCTCGGCATCACAGGCCATCCCGACAAATGATCTCATAATATACATATATATTTTGGCGGATGTTAGCAGTACAATACATCACTATTGCTGCTCCTAAATAAATCCACAAACAACAATAAATCAAGCAGCCACGTTTATGTACATGAACACAACGCCAGTAGGCCATTTACACACATAGATAGAAGGCACGAAGAATATTTCGCCATCATAACCAGCAGCTGAAGCGACGAGGCTTACTGAGAGTATAAAAGCAGCGCGGTGCAAGCGATATTGTATCAGTTTGATTTTAAACACGCTTTAGATTTATAAAAATGGTGTTAACCATTCATCATTGGGAGCCGTAAACTCATATTGTGAATCACTGCATTACTTTCGTCTTGCTTCCCTAATCAATGGAAGACTGGATCAGTTCGACCCATTGCAAAGAAGAAGTATGCCGACACTCCTGAGTTCCGTCCTATTATATACTACCTGCCCTGTCCAAAGCATTTGAGGCATAATAGCCGAAGAAATCTCAAACCACGTGCAGAGATATCAACTTCGTCACCTTTGCAGTCTGGATTTAGGGCTAATCATGGATGCGCCACAGCTATGCTTAAGATCCTCGACGATATTCTGTAGTCACTTCGATCTAAAAACTTACGTTGCTGTGTCTGCTTGACTTATCCAGGCATTGACTCAGTTGACACCGTGCTCTGCGCTATAGCTGAAGTCCTACTTTGTTTTAGTTACAATTCATATAGCGTTTAATATAAAAGTTTATTTATCACACCCGTATACCAACGGGTAATTATTGTGGGTCCCAAATGTCACGACCTTGTGTAGTAGTCTGCGGTGTGCCTTAGGGTCAATTCTTGTCCGTTGCTGTTTAGCTTATTTTATCAAACGACATTTTTGTCTGTAAATTTGTTACTATGCGCGCTTATGCAGACGATGTTCAGCTTTACCTTTCTAGTCGTATGATGATGTCGATGATCTCTGTCTAACTCAACGCTGACATCTCAGAAATTTTCCATTGGGCGAATCACAACGGCTTCGTCTTTTACGCAATAAACTTACGTCACTATACCTATATCAAATGAACATTAGCTGAGACGGTATATCCACCGATTTGTATGTACCTGACGCAAATTCAACTGGTGAGTAAATTACACAAACCTTGTGCTTTGTAGTCCAACTCCAGTTGACTTGTGTTGACCACTCTATAACCAGATTAGAAAGGGTGTGATAGCAGCACTGCGAATCTGAGGATATCGGCGATGTATTTACTTCCTCTAACTCCGCCATAATAATTGACTGTACGTCAATTAATTCTTAACTTACCACTCAAACCACATCAACACTCTCAAACCCCAAACAAACTTAAACATGCTAAACATCACACCTCCCAAACCATAATAACACGATCAACACTCCAAAATACGCACACCCAGCCAAAATACACACCACAATACATGCAGAAAAAATTACCGCAAACTAAATCAAACCCCTCACATCACAAACACCTACGCATATCCACACCAAAACACACCAACCCACCCACTAGAAAAGCTATATACCAAACTACCAACCACACAAACACGAACAAAGCCCTCCACCGAAAACCTACTACCACCCCTACATTCAAAGAGATTCACACAATCTCTACTTCCACACGTACTATAGCCTAACAGTAATTACAGAACACATCAGTCGTACAAACCGACAAATCCACAGAAACTCCAAAATACCAAAAACACAAACACCACACAAAAATATCCCTCCCACCCCATCAGCGTTATCCTCTTATTTGACATCTTCCGAGTTTGTGATATATATAAGCTAGAGCTCGCACTCGGCTCTCGGTAGAACGTGGCCTTTAACCATATAATACGCTATGTATGACTTTCGAAGTTCGACCACATATCCCGTTGGAATCTAGCCTCGGGTGGATGTCAAATATCCGACTGTCTCAAAGCCAGATCTGCATTTTTCTTTTTCCGACTCAGCTCATTAAAACGCCCTTATATCTTTATTTCATTTCACAAGATCCGCTCGTTCAAACGACCTTACAGTGTATATATATATATCATATCTGTTTATATCAGTATCATGTAACTGTTTATTTTCTTTTTGTACTACTACTTATAACTATCTTTCCTTTCATGTTGTACTAGAAAAGACACTCAAATCTTATGTACTCAATAATTTTGATCACTTAATAATCACATACATACATACGCGGTAATTGTGAGTACTACTCTCCCAATAGTCGAAATAAAGACTGCTTTGATGCACTACTGATATATTGACAGTAAGCGATTCGAACGTAGCAGACATAGGTGTATAATTATCAGGAACTCAAATTCTTCAAATACTATTACATTAATTTATATTACTATTTTCTCTCTATAATTCAATCTATATTTTATTAAATTCATGCATAAAAACTATATAAAATGATCGTTCAATTTTTATGCTTCAGTACAGTCATCCGTAATTATATCTAGACTGATTAATGTTGTGTAAACGTGTCTCACATCATAACTTCGTTCTCAGCATCAAACAGATGTTTTGATTACTCTGTTCCAACCCCACACATAGTGCAGTCGTTGGCGCTAAAAGTCATGTGACGAACTCTTTCTCATCGGCGCAAAAATTCATCACATATTCACACTACATTTACGTTGATTGACTGTTTATGTGAAATTCAATAGCACGAAAAAACAAAACAAAAAAACAAACAAAACAAACTTAAACCAAAACAATAAAATAAATCAGCGTGTTGCCATTAAACTTGTTCGTTCAGACAACACGTGACATAAACCCTCTGTACTCTTTGTTGTAAAAAATTTTGTGCGATTCACGACATTTCTGCATTCACTATATTTTGATAATGATTTAATACAATTGTGCAATGTTACGTTGTTGAATTTCCGAGAGATTTATGGTGCGCTGCTTTTGATGACAAACTGAGACAGTTTCATTGTCTGTAATCTATCTGTTTTTATAATTACCGTTTCACTTTAATCAAATATGCACAAAATTTGTCTAACCCTTCATGCCTCATAACTGTACACTGAGCGGAACGTCGTTAACAAAATTATTTCCTCAAGATATAAATTGTGTTAAGTCAACGGTGCCCGGAGAGCTTCGTAGAGCATCGAAATGCATCATAGCATGGCGGAATCCATACAAGGTGGCACACGATGACACACCTACAAATATATAACGTTCCATGTACTTTGTGTATTTGTAATCGCTGGACTATGTCAAATCGTACTGCGCCGGAACGATAAGTGTCTATGTCACATATATATACAGGACCACAATCGGCAGATTTCCGGCAGTCACCTGGTACGTATAGGGCGGGTTTCGCACATGCAACTATCGGCACTCTCGTTACATGATCTTCGTGAGTCAGACGCGATGAGATTCAGCAAAGCAGCAGTGAATTGGTTCTCGCTTGTAGTTCAAGCGCACATCTCATGATGCGAAATTATGTCAAATGTTAAGCTTCTCAGTCTTGTACACGCATACTACTACAAAAATTAGTGCGTTTGTATTCGGAGCTCTGCCAGTCATTGTCGGACCTACATGCTAGAATAGATGCTCAGTTGAGCTATGAGCTGTCGAGTGAAGTACAAGATATTCATGTTGGAGCACAAAAGCTAGTTTCTCACAACCATCGAGCCTAGCATCACGCCTCCAATCATAGCTATACATCTAGGTTGTGAGATGGTATATTCATAGCTCCAGGCTCTGACGCTGCAGCCGAGCAGCTGAGCTCCGACTGTAAGAACAGATGGGATCCGTGACTCGCCATTGATCGACTTAGGAACCAGTGCTCTATCTACCACAGAACAGTGCGCTTAGTGCCTTTTCATGTGGCTCTGGACAACTCCCGCAACTAATCGGCTTTCATAGATATTTGCCCCGTGGGATTTTTGAAACAATTAACACGGGGCAGTCAGCGTCCTTCATCTCTCCTGTGCGGCAGTCCGTGCTGCATAGCATCGTTCGTTACCTCCCATTCGTTTTGGTTTATACGTACCTTCATTTAACTTATCATTCACTGTATCAGTTCTTCCCTATGTTTTTAGCTTACGTCCGCTATCATCACACCATTTCAAACATTCAGAGTTATTGTTCTTTACATAAGCTCTTCTAGCTGTAGACCTACATATGTTGTCCATGCTCCCGGCCTGCTTCACAGTAGCTGGTTTTTTCTGCTCTTAAAGTGCTTATTGCCTCCACTGATCTTTGCCTCTTCATTCTCATACCGTATCGATATTGACTGCCTTCGACCTGTTGCACAGCCTCGGGGTTCATGCCAAGCGTTATCCTTCCCAATGAGTATGATTGACCACGGCTTCCTAGCACTGACCATTTATTGGTGCTGTCCGTAATATGTGAGGCTTCCCCACTTCCCTGCTTCGTACAGTTTTTTTTGTGTTCGGCTCGCCTGCGCTCATCATCGAGCTTTATTGACGCTCCACTACCTTCCCTTTCTAAATCTCACTTATCGCTTGTTTGTGCTTTCATTTTCCCTGAAAAAATCGTATATATGCCCACTATGCCTGGGTCGAAACTAGCCTTTTCACTAACCCAGTAGCTCGGAACTGAGGGAGATATCAAACAGGGGTAGCACTCGTTGTCCGCATCTCTTCGAATAATGGCTTGGTGAATCGGCATCTATACGGACTGGAAATATTTTCGTACCAGACAACGACCCCGCAATTATTGTGCTGTGTTTTTAAAAACTTATCAAACATTATGTATATTTATTCATATAACGGTTTGCATTCATATTTATTTATAACAACATTTAAGTGTTTTTAAACGGCGTACTTAAGCACATTGCACAATCACAGCAGCGCCACAGTTTTTCGTTTATGTACTCCACAGGAATTACTGCAATAAACCATTGACTGACCAAACCAAATTAAGCATCATTGAGCACGCTGTCTGATTAAAGATTTTGTTTTTTTTTTTGTTTTTTTTTTTTTGTATTCGCAAGACATATGGTATTTGTCATTTTTGTGAAAGACAGCAGCACACCCGATGGTTTAGTAATGAGTAAAATGGGTTTTAAGCGCAATATCGGAGTATAAAAAGTAAGAAGCTGTGAAACAAGAGGAATAAAAATTTATGGACGTACGAAAAACCGCGCTGTGGGGAATTGTTGCTAATACTGCTTAAACAATGAATTGATTCAAGTAGACCCTACCGAAATATTTCGCCTTGCTCCGGCAAAAGTTCGACAGTAAAGCATGAGTTACTCGATGTTCCACCTCATATCCACCATGAGCTACGCAAGAAGCGTTTCGCAGTGTGTTTAGACGTGCATTTTACTGACCCGTCGGAACACGGAACCCCAAGAATTTCGCCTTGCTATACACTTCGGATCAAGAAGGTCGAATACTCTGGTCAATCCTACCGCAGTGTATGTTGAATTTTATAACCGTAGTAGCACTATATAACATCACATCTATCGCATTCTTAATGGTCGCAGCTTCCGGTTGGAAAACGTTAAAGTGATGGATAAATGAAATCGCGGCTTGCACGAGCTCCTGACTGACAACTCATCACTAACATTTCATCACACTTCGAATCCTACGTGAACCAGTTAACTTTACCTATTGTTTTGTAGCAGTGCTTCGCCCCATCTAGTAGGTGCGACCGATCACAAATTGTCATCAATGTCCTCTAACGGGAGTACACGGAAACTTGCTGTTTCAACAGGGGTTGTACCATAGTGAGAGGGGTGTTAGAGGCGTGGTCCACATTACATTTTAAGAGATGGTTGATGGCATGTGGGAACACATTGCAAACAGGACATACATTTTGTATGTCAGGGTTGATTCTGGATAGGTGAGAGTTTAACCTGTTACAGCAAACAGATCGAAGTTGAGCTAGAGTGACGCGCGTTTCTCTTATTAGTGGATATCACTGAGACGTGATTGAGCTTTTTTGCTTCATACGGCTGTGTTTTCAGGTGCCGTATTTCCTCCTAAGTGATGACCCCCTTACGCCCCGGGAAATGTAACCTCATCAATGAGATGTCTGTTGGGATGCCCAGTTTCTGGGGTTTCAACAGAAAACTGTTTGCTGAGAGCATTTCCATTTCTACCTAATGGGGACTACTGTGGACCATTATGTAGGTGGTGTTCTGGGGACATAAGAAGACAGCTCGTAGCGGTTCTGAAGGCATATTTTGGCAGACCTCTATTTTCTTCCAGTGTAACCTTTTAGGCTTGGCGACCATATCGGGGACGCGTAGCATGCAATCGGCCGGCCAATTGCTTTGTAAGTAGTAATGAGCTTTTCTTTGTCTTTACCACAAGTGCTGCCGGTAAGAGATTTGAAGATTTCATTACGGCTCTCTCGAGCGAAATAATTTTTCTTGTCTTGAATGAAATCAAATTTGATAGGAACACTGGAGTGCTCTAAGTCATGAAGCCTACAGCCCATTCACGAATATGATCAAAGACCGGGTCGTAGTCACTTGCCCACAATATTCAGCGCATGTATATATGTTCAGGCAACCTGACATCCTGCCATATTTACGACCTATCGAGATTTCTAAATCATGTACGTTAGCAACCACACGGCAGTCACTGGATTCTAGTTCAACAAAAGCTCGTTTTCTACGTCAATACAGAGGAAGACTGAATATCCCTCTGTGACGTACATCTGCCTAACAAGGCAGATCCGGTAACAAGAAACATTGAGGTATAAGCCCGATCATCTCGAGAACAATTTAATATAACACATTAAACTTACTTGGCCTTCTCCCGCTCCCGCCCTCCTAGGTATACTTGGGTGGTCAGAGCCTCGGCTGTAAAAAAATACAGGATTCGCCCGGGTAGACGATGTTCAAAAATTCGATTGAAGAAGTTATAAATAGAGCTGGCAACGCGCTTGAAAGGGTTGCTCCTTCAATGTCTAGAAATACCAGTGCAAATCTTTGTACTCTAGGAGTCTACTTGCAAGTCAACAGCTTAAGCTCAACTGTCAAACATCAACACCAACAACAATCGCCTTGTAAAGCGGCAAAGCATCACACTTACTACACAAGCACAACCTCAACTTTTGCGAAAGTTCATAAGAGTGAAAGGCCCAAAGCGATGGGCATGCGCTAACAAAATACAAAGACAAATATGTGTCTAGATCAGTGCTGCACAACGCCGACAGAGAACACAAACGCAACTTTTGGATGTGAAACATCTATAAATAAATAAAAATAAATTATAAGGCTGTATAACCTCCGAAGAGATCTTATTCCAAGCTTCTCTTCAAATTTGCGTCGTGTCTCCTTTTTTTTATATTTTTCCTAAAAATTGGCGCGACGGAGCCTAACTCGTTTTATGCCGACTTCGAAACGACATCTGTAATGCAGATGAGTTCTAACTGAGAGCTTTTCATGGCAGAAATACACTCGAGTGCTTGCCAAATACTGCCGAGGGGGCGACCCCCTCTTAGAAAATTTTTCTTCTAAATGAAAAACCTTGTTTCTAAAATTTTGATGTTGGCTTTGCCCGGGCGTGAACCCAGGATCTTCGGTGTGGTAGGGCGGATCACGCTACCATCGCACCACGGCGGCCGCCATGAAAAACATCTATAGGCGCGGTTAAACTGATTTCTGGCTCTGGCGACGCAGTCGA
>JARSSU010017578.1:0-51784 GCA_029619165.1 Eurosta solidaginis | reverse complement strand
GATGATATTTCTTTTTGTCGGCGTGATCGCGTCTCTAGAGCGGTGTGTCTCCGTGTTGTTTGTGGATCTAACTTATCGTCCTGATTGATTGGAGCTGGACAATATCTCCATATCTAATTCAGCTTTAGCTTCTCATTCCTGTTACTATACGTAATTGTTTGCTGTTCGTTATATACCGCCTCGTTCGGGTTTTGGTGTTTTATTTGCTAGTCTTAGCTCGGCATGCTTTGAGTTTCTTCGCGTTGTGGATTATACTTTCGCTTGTTGTTGTTGGTGATTTTTTTTTGTTTTCTTTAGACTTGCTAACAGGTGTTGGTATATGGGATTCAAGCTTTTTAACTCTCCCTCCGCTCCTTGTCAGCATGAGTTTTCTCATTGCTTGTTTATACTCATCTCTTTTAGCGATTAACAATGTTCCAATAGTGAAGTAAAATGCTGGGGTTTAGTATTTGGATGCTCGGTGGGTACTTCCTTACGCAAATACTCACTTATCCCTTCCCGAATACCCTCTCCTCCTACGCTAGAGGTATCACTTGATATCCCCTCCCGTAGGATTCAAGTACAGTCTCGTCCATCGATCTGGTGCTTCAACAAGCGAATTTTGTTTGCTTGTGATCTAGTTGGCTTCCCATGGATTGGTCGGATCATCTATGTCTTCACTGATGTTCGATTCAGGCTATCTCTATATTTTCATACGCTTGATGGCTTCTTTGTTTTTTCTCCTCTTCCCTATAGCCCTATGTTCGAAATAGGCCCCTTGTTTCCAAGTCACTTATTAGACTTATACATCACTCTAAGGCTTTGTAAGAGTTCATTAAATCTGTAGCATCTGTTACCTCTCTGATAGTCTGAGTAGCTCGTTCTAAATTCGCCGCTTAATCCAGCTTGTTATAAATAAATTACTTGAGTTTTTGTAAAGTCCATTTTTTGTGAAGTCCAAAAGTTTTACAGTTTTGGTAAATTCAAAGCGTAAGACTTCTGTGTATCCTCCTATTAGACCTTTGTAGGTAAACGTCTTTCAACTGATGACGACGTTGCTGAGCTTATTTCTGATCTTAAGTCTCGTTTCATCCCTTGGTTTTTCATTCTGGTCATTCCCTTATCGCTAGTACTCGAGTTACGTTAGAATTCCGCTATTGTGTTAATATGGTTCTTCTCAAGTCCTTCATTTTTGTAGCCCACCTTTTCTCCGGACCGTATGGTGTTCCTAGCTGCGTGCCTTAGTACTGGCGCCGAAACTATGTATACCTTATTTTAAAAATTATTTGAGCTATCTCTGGAGTCTGCGTCATTTCTCCCGGCACTTTGGGACAGTCTTTTATTTACCCTGCTATAAAAGGTGCGTAGGTTCCAAAAGTTAAAACTCCAGGTTATGCTTAACTTTCAGTCATTCCTAAAGTCTTTGAACAGATTGTCACTAATCAACTGCGATATCAGTGTTCAGTCTTTTAATCTCCATGCCTAGCGCGGTTTTTTCGTCAGAGTGACTCCACTACAGGTTTGTCTTGTATTCCACCTCTATAAGTTATGGAAGGATTTTTTATGCGAACAGCAGACGGATTTCTCTACACGGACTTCACAAAAGCATTTATACCGTCAACCACGAGTTGCCTTATTAAATAAGCTTGATTTACTGGGCCGTTTCCGATTCACGCTATACTGTGGCTGAACAGTGCTTAGTCATGTTCCTAACCGCGACCATTCGAAATGTCCTGTCATCATGTGCAATCTGTCGGACATCAGTTCGGGCGTTTCTCTGCAAGGCAGTACTCCCCAGGGAGGTCATCTAGGCCTTTGCTCTTTGCCTATTTATTCATTACATGAACTTGCCACGAGCCAATATTGTACTTCCCATCACTATAAATGCGTATGTCGGATGATGTCAACACTTATTGCTATACGACTTACTGTCGGGGTGATACCTAGACCGGTTTGGTTCCGTTGGATGCATTCATTCAGCCGACTGTCGGATCTCGTTCTCAGAGTGTGGTGGTGCACAACAGTGATTTATTAGCTCTTAATTGCTCTAGACTGTAAGTCTATGACGTATTCCCCGAGTGAAGCCGGCATTGAAATCTTATGTAATAGCTGTGTACGCCTTTGGAGTCGTATACTCGTATTGCACATGATCTAGGTGTCCACTGTGTTCTGATCCTGAAATTGAATTTTCAACCTGCTATTTTCATCTATACCGACCAAGCGTTGGTGTTAATCTCTTGGATCTTGTTAGAAAGATGGGCTGAGAGAGTCGTCGATCGATCGTACCATCACTAAGGTTCTTATACACATCGCTGGTTCGTCCAAGCTACTCGAGCTCTTGCGTACTATGCGTTGATCTCGATATTTTACTCAGAGCAGCGATATAAGCGTCCTTGAGCCTCAGTTCAAAGCAATTCATTTGATATTGGTGCACGTTGCGCGGCACTTAATTTGGACTCAAGTCTCCACCATGTCCTCCATACAGAAGTAGATTCGTTCTTACTACTACCCGCGCTCTGGCAAATCGGAGTAAATATTACTGGTGCTATTGTTCATCATAGCGTCATTATTGTTGGAGAACTTGATTCCGACCGGACCTCACTCAGCCGCTTGTTTTTTCGTCGCGTTTCCCCTAGAGTATCCAGACACTACGTTCCTTTCTATTTACCCCTTTGTCGACGAAACTTTGCTAAAAATAATCCTCTTCTTATCTGGTGCGCGCACTACAATGACTTGTATAGCTGCATCAGTCTTGAATGTACTTTTGCCACTATACGTAATGCAATACTTGCCTATCTAATTTAAGAAATACAAGCTAATTTAATTTGCCGGCATTTTATTCCTTCGATAAAAAACAGGAACTATCTCGCTTAAGGATGGAGGAACATTTATCAACATGTCTCATTAAGAAGGAACAAGACAGTACTGTGTTGATTGGAATCTGGTGCATTCCAACAACGTAAAAAACATGCTTTTTCAAGAGTCACTGACCGGAATCGTATGCATTCCGGCAGTATAATCTTATGGGTCAGGCATCGAGCTGATTGGAATCCGGTGCATTCCAACAACACAGGTCATGTTACTTTTTTATGCCTTGTGATGGCGTATCCTCATTACACTACTCTTAGCACTGCCGGATTCCCATGACATGCTGATTGGAATCTTGTTGCATTCCAACAGGGAGATTGGAATCCACTGCATTCCGAAATCATGCTGAGCGGAATCTGATGCATTCCGCCAGTATAAGATTTCGGCATAAGATCTTATTTCTGCTCATATTTCTTATTATTATTATATTCTGAAATTAAATAGTAATGTTCATTAATATTTCTTTGTTTGTATATAACATTGTTGAAAGCTCGATATATCTTAAATTTTATCTTTTGAGTTGTATATTTATATATCTTTTATATTATGCAGTCGACCATAGTTTTGTCGTCGACTTTAAATAATAAATAAATAAATAAATAAATAAATAAAAGTACACTGCCGTATACAACAGAATTATAGTAGTTTTTCATTGAAATACATTGGCACATAAATTCTAATAATATAAACTGCTAGAACTTTAAAATTTTCCTATGGTGTATTAGTTGTTGTATATAGACGTAATACCCTGCTTGCTTTGGTTAGCCATCAAGAATGTACAACTGTTCCTGGTTTTATGTTAGCTAAATTAACCCAGCACCATTTGAAATTGTTTTGGCCATTTGATATAAATATTTAACATCTGTAGATAATTCTCGTTCTTGTTCATCACTGATCAAACAAGGCATATTTTCCAATGCTATTAGTTCAAAATCACTTACAACCTGAAGAATACATTTTTTAAATCAATTAAAATAGTATAATTTACCTATTTTAATATGATTGAAAAAATATTATAAATTATTATACCATTAGAAAATAATCATCATGATTTTTTACGTTTATGAAAGGCTGAATTTTCGATTCTTTTAGATTTTTTTTTATTTTTTTATTTTCGTTTTTGATTATTTTTTGACTATTTTTCCGCTTTGCTGAATGAAAAATTATCGTCTGTTGCATGTATGGTATAATTTCTAGATACAAGTACATTTTAGGTTGCAATAGTAATTAGTAAGCGCTTATCGAGGCGAATATATACATGCAACATATAGGTCGAATAGTATATGAGCGTTGATTTAAACATATTCTCGGGTAAGTATATAGGTACACATGTGCATATTTTGCTACACTTATTTTATAAAATAGTGCGGGATCGAAATCGGCGATTTGTCTAATTGCCCAGACATGTAAAAAATGTTCCATTCAGAAGTTGGCGTCCAAAGCTTTCATTTAGCAACGATCCTCTATGGACTCATCCTTGACTCTAGCCAATTTTGTTATATTCAAATTTAATATATCCACTATTTTGCACTGATTGTTTTGTTCATACAAGTAAATAAAAAGAAATGTAAGGCGCGATAACCTCCGAAGAGATCTAAGGCCGAGCTTCTCTTCCAATTTGCGTCGTGCTCCTCTTGATTTTCCCTACAAATTGGCCGGACGGGTCCTACATGTTTTATGCCGACTCCGAACGGCATCTGCAAAGCAGATGAGTTTTCACTGAGAGCTTTTCATGGCAGAAATACACCCGGAGCGCTTGCCAAACCCTGCGTGGGGCGATCCCGCTTAGAAAAGTTTGCTTCTAATTTAAAAACCTTATTTCTAATTTTTGATGTTGCTTTGCCCGGGGTGCGAATCCAGGGCATACGGTGTGGTAGGCGGAGCACGCTACCATCATACCATGGTGGCCGCCATTCATGTTCATATAAGTACATTCATGAATTTAGCGGTATATCGTGAGCGCTTATTTAGGCATATAGTAGGTACATACATACCCACCCATAAATTATCGTGTCATTGATACACCAATTAAACCTCTAAAGAAAAACTTTGTTTTCTTGAACGGTTCTCAAAATATACGGCTTAAAGTTTTATATATACTTTTACGAAAAATTCCAAACACATTTGTTTGCCTATCATACAGTATTATTTCAACAAGGTTGGATATTTTCCAAATAAATATATAATATATGGTAAAAGTCTGTAACAGCGGTCGACTGCTAATACGCGTCCTAAAATACTCGGCTTGACCTCAGTGTTAATAATCCGAAGGCAAAAATGCTTATTTATGATAAAGCTCCTTAAAAGTGAGGGACGAAGAACATTCACACAGTGGCGATGATATGAACCCAATATTGCAAAATAAAGCTTACAATATGATACCAATTGATTACAAAACAATCAGCGCATAGCCATAACTTAATCCAAATAGCGGATATATTAGTTTTGGATATAACAAAATTGGCTTGACTTAAGGATGAAACCATAGAGGATTGTTATTATCATATATATTATTTCTAATTGCTGTTTTTATGTACGGGTCCCTTTTTCGCTCCTATTTGGAATCCAAATCTGTAAATAAAGTTTAGGTTGTAAAGATGGAGAATCGGGCTATTAGCGAGTTGGGAAATTTTGGTCGTAGTGCTTTTGTTTATATTTTATTGAAATAATTTGTTAAAAATAAACGATTGTGCGCACACAAAGAAATCTATGTGTACTATGGCACTATTGGGAATATTTGCACTGCATTACCGGCCGTTGCTATTGCAGGCTAGATGGCAGCACAAGCTGTAAGTTTTAATTGATTGACGGCAGTTGCTATTATACGCTTGATGGCAGCGCAAACTGTAAGTTAATAGAACAGCTGATTTCTGTTGATATTTGATAAGAGACTTTTTTATTGGCTGCGCAAGATGTGCACGGGTCAGGCTCGTTTTATATAATAAGTGTAGCAAATTATGTACTTGTGCATATAATTACCTCAGAATATGTTTAAATCGACGCTGATATACTATTCGTCCTATATCATCATCATCATCATTTATTTAAGAGTTCGTTATTAGTACAGTAAGATAACATAACCTTTTATCGTACAACACAAAATTATTACAAGTCAAGTGAATCGGATTCATTTATAAATATACATACATATAATTAATTTAACAAATTTTAAACAGAATAAATAGCTTAAGTATAAAAAGCATAGAAAAAGGAAGGTAAGATGTCAGTAGAGCATTATGCTGATAGTTGGTTTATGTTTTATTAGAAAAAAAACTATAAAGAACACGTCTATAGTTGTTTTGGTTTAAAGAGTTTCTCACAGTAGACGGTATTGAGTTCCAGATACGTATGGTGTTGACGAAGAACAGCCTAGCCGATGCCACATAATTAAAACTGGGTATATTCAGAGTACATGACCTGGTGGACCTATTAAACGCAAGTTTGTCATACAAGTATGGGGGAGACTTCGTTAAGATTAGTCAGAATAAAAATATGCAACTCCTTGCCCTTTGATACTCAGTTATGTGGCAACCTAATAGACGGGATCTCCATGCAGATACATGGTCAAATTTTTGCAAGCCATACACATACCGAGTGACGTGGTTGAAAGCAACCTCCATTTTATGGGCAGAGCTCGAGTCTAATGCATTGTATACCAACTCTGAGTATGTTATGATTGGCATAATGAGCTGTATGGCTAGCTTTCTCCTAATTGAAAGGGAGTGTAGGGCGTGGACTGCCTCAGATTACGCAAAGTGCCATAAACTTTACCCATCACGGCGTTAATATGGTCGCTGCCATTAAGACTGGAATTAATCACTATACCAAGATTCTTTACTTTATTGACGGTATTCACGTTAGAGTTGCCAATAATTATTGCAGGTATTTGAAGGCTCGATATGTTTTTCTTAGCAATAGGTAACATGTATGATTTTGAAACATTGAGACATAGGCCATTGTCATTCGCCCAACATAATATGGATGACAAATCCCTATTTACTCGACAACATAAGTCACATATATCAGTAAACTCACTAGACAAATACAACTGAATATCGTCAGCGTACGCATGCACATTAACAATATTTACACACATTAAACACATCGTTTACAAAGAGACTAAATAGCAAAGGACCAAGTATAGACCCTTGAGGAACACCAGCTCTTAACTCCTTTGGCTGCGATATATCAGCACCGTTGCTCACGAATTGTGACCGGCCGAATAGGTAAATTTTATCAAGTTGTGAGCGTTGTTACCGAATCTAAAGTATCGTTGCAACTTGTAACATAACAATGAGTGGTTAACAGAGTCGAATGCCTTGGAAAAGTCGAGTAAGCATAGAAGCGTTAGTTGGCCTTTGTCAAAGGGCACACGTATGTCATCCAAAAATTTTTATTAGGGCAGTTGAGCAGCTATGTCCAGCTCTGAATCCGGACTGACACGGAGATAATAAGTTATGTTTAAGTATGTGTGTGCCAATTTGCTCCGCTAGTAAACCTTCGAATGCTTTAGACAAAATTGGTAAAATGCTTATAGGTCTAAAGTCTCCGGAGAGTTTGCCTTCATATTTTTAGGATGAGGTAGAACCTTGGCCACTTTCCATACATCCGGAAAGCATAAGGTTGTAATAGAGTGATTGATGATATGAGTTATTGTCCCTATTACGAACGGAAGAATAATTTTCAAAAATTTGATAGGGATTTCATCCACTCCCATAACCTTGGTTTTAATTTTGAGGATGCACCTTATGACATCAACTTCTGTCACCGCAGAGAACTCAAGCCTCTCCCCCGAATTGCATGCAGGTACACAATACAGGGAATTCACAGGACTTAAACTACACATAGGATCACTAAGAAATGCATTATTAAGGACATCTGAATTCAAGGAGCATTCGGAATGGCCTTACCACAAACACGCAAACTTTTTAAATTTCGCCACAAAACACTGGGTGGAAGATCTGAACCCAAACGTGACGAGTAGAACTTGCACTTTTCCATTTTAATAATGATAATAAGTATCTATACGTGCATGCAACAAACAAGAATTTTTCTTTCAACAAAGCGGAAAAAATTAAAAATAAAAATAAAATCAAAAATAATCGAAACAATTACAAATAATTAAAAGTAATCAAAAAGCGTTTTTTTCAATAATCGTTAAAAATCATGATTTTTTTCGGAAAGAAATTGAAATAATCATTGGCCATTAAAATTGGCATATAATTAATTGATTACTAATGCTTATTCAAATTCAACAGGTCTGGTCAGGACTAACTCATACACCATCAGCTTTGAGCTCACCAAAACCACTTCTGTCTTATTGTTAGCCATCTCCAGCCCCATTTTCGTCAGCCATTCCTTTATTCTTCCCACGTCGTCATTACATAATTCTTGAAGCAGATAAAGTTTCTTGGCCACTGCTACTATGACAATATCATCCGCATAGCCGACTATTTCCGTGCCTCCTGGATGGTCGATTTGCAGCACACCGTCATACATCGCATTCCATAGGGTTAGACCTAGAACAGATCCCTGAGAGACATCGCCCGTGATGTTGTGCTTTCTTGATATCTCATCCGTATCAAAAAGGAGTACTCTGTGGCTTAAATAGCTACCAATTATTCTGAGCAGGTAAGAAGGTGTGCCAAAGTTTCGTAGCGCTGTCATTATCTGCATCCAGTTCGAGGTGTTAAAGGCGTTCCTAATATCCAAAGTTAACAGTGCACAGAGCTTTCTTTTTCTTTGGCCTCCGGTTATGGTTTCGCGAGCTATATTGACAACTGTTTGTATTGCATGTATCGTGGATCTCGATTTTCGAAATCCAAACTGACTATTTGACAAGCCACCTGGGTTTTAAAGGGTCTGTTTCAGACGCTCACTAATAAGATGTTCGAAAATCTTTCCTATTGAATCCTATTGAACCCAAGGATCGAGATCATCACTATCCATCAGTTCCTTGAAGCACGCTCTCTTGCTCTTTTTTATAGCATTGTTAAGCGTCGTTCTTTGGACTATGTAGGTATTGTGTAGCTCATAATATCGAGGCGACGAGTGTGCCATATGTGCCATTCGTCGTTCCTTGTGGCATTTTCTACGCTCCTCCGCGCTTTCATCGGTCCACCAATATACCGGAGCCGGATTGACCTTTGCGCGACTTCTGGGCTTGGAAGCATCATCACGCTCAATGACTTAGATATTTGAACCGATTTTCCGCATGTGTCCTTCGTATTATGACATCATTCCATACAACATCAAATGCTTCTGGTTCAAAAAGGTGTTGTTTCCATCTTTTTTTTTGCAGTTGGTTGGAACCTGTCCTAGGTGAAGTTTCCACTAGCTCTAGGCTAATAGCTTTGTGGTCGCTGTGTGTGTAGACGTTACTGATGTACCATTATGCCCGTCTCGCTATTTCGTGAGATCTATAACGGAGTGTCTATTGCCAGTGTCGAATGTATATTTCCTTGCCTCATTTAGAAGTTCTAGCCTCAGGGGTGTAAGGCGTTCGAGAAGAACTCTACCTCTATCGTTAGTTCTATTACTACCCCATATAGTTGACTATGCATTGAAGTCTCCACATTATAAGCGGTTGTTTACCCTGTGCTTCTATGGCAATTCAAAGAATCATGTTCTCAAACTCTGTGCTAGTCATGCTCGGAGGTGTATAGCAACTAAAATTGTATATTTCTTTGATTTTTGCCCACGTGAATCCAGCCACTATCGGAGCCTGGTATCCAAATTGAGGCTTTCCCAGCCGGGTCCGCGAGCAGGCCTTGCTCTTGCTTATTTCTGTTCGACTCAGAGAATACCGCTATGTCAAATCCTCCTTCAAACATTGTTTGGGATAAGAAGTCTTGCGCCGCTTCACAGTGGTTTAAATTGAGTTGCAACAATCTCATAGGGCAATATGGTTGCTTTCTTCCCGTTGTGGGCATCTAAAACTGTCTGCCGAATATTGTCCCCCATATAACGCACATTTCTGTACGCTTGAGCAGTTCGCGGCCTTTTGTCCCTCCTGACCGCATTTCCTGCAAAGTTTTGACCTATCTATAGTCTTTTTTCACTTCTGGGCTATATGTCAATAACCCATACCTATAACAGTATCTCTCCTGTTTCACCTCTCTAACTCGAAAAGATACCCATCCTATTCTTATTCCTTCCACCTTTAGAACAACTTTGGCATCATCCGCTGTAAGGATTACACGTACCGATTTTGTACCACTGTACACTTTTTGTGGGAGTTGGATAAGGTCGTTCTATCCTGCATTGCTGATGGATCACATCACAAATCTCATGGGGCGTAGTAATCTCATCGATGTCTATAATCTGTAGTGTGACCGTTTGATACTTTGCTGTGACCTTCGCTGACCCCTTTAGGACTGCTTCAATCTCCTTTTGCCGTTCTTTTCATTGTTTTGTCGTCACCCCCTAGGGCTTTTAGTTCTTCGCAACTCCTCACTCTTCGCAGTATGTCAGCATACGTAGCATCTCCAGCCTTCGAAATTAGGATTGCATCCGGCCTGGCTTTAAACATTTTCCCTATTCGCCTTTCTGATTTCGGCTACCTGCCACACTGCCGACTTTTGAGCTGTGGTGTCTTCTTTCCTTTCCATCTTTCCCTGGTTTAGTGGCTCTTGCGATTTTACTCGCTTGTGACTCCCCTCATGTCATTGGCTGTGGTAGTGGGCTTGGCTACTTGATTTACCTTGTCGAATTCTTACTCGGTCTTCACCCTGGGGGTGACGATCTTCCATCCTTAGCCGTATCATTGGAAATTATTTTCTTCTTTAAGTCCTTTACCTCCAGCGCGGATTCGATGTACAATGCCTTTATTATGGAGCTAAGGGCTTAATTTCAGAGTGTATATTATTCCGCCCTTTAAAAAACTTAAAGAGATCATCAATTGATCTCCCTAACTTGGTCGTCTTATTTTCGATCCCTCCTGAGGCCTCAACATTTTGAAGATCTTCTTAATGAGGTCACTTAATGAAGGAGTGCCTGTTTTAGCCTTCTCCTGTTTTGCCCTTGGAGATGCTTCATGCCTACTGTTGGATTCCGCTCCTTTTAGTTTTATCTCCGTGTCCGAAGAGATATTTTGACCTACGGCCGATACATCAGGTTCTTCTGGGGAACGAAGTAGCTTTCGTCTCATAAATAGGTTGAAAGTACCTTCCATATCTTGATTTTTATTTGCATTTACGTTACCCCTTAATGTGATTGGGTCCCCACTTTTGGCCGTTATCTTAGTCCGAATGTACAGTCACCTTGAATGATCTATTCGGACGCAGGGAGGCCACGTGACGGTTGACATAGTCCCTTATGAAAACAGCGTTCAGAGGCAGATCAGCGTTAATCGGGAGAATCTCAACCGAACCTGCACCACCAACTTATTTATGACGGGCTTTGAACGTACCCAAGCCCTGCCAAGGTTTTAACAGGACGGAGACGAATGTCACGTTAGCCGGAAAGTCGTTTTGACGCGGTGTCAAGCAGTGTACTAAGATTTCCGAATGTCACACTCGCCAGCCCTTAGATAACATATCCAAATCGTTATTTCAGTATGCCTTAAATAAGACCTTACAAATATAAACTTTCTTGATAATTAAGAATCGAGCTTTTTTCCTTCCTGAATGTGTATCCCTCGCGCATAGTTGCCTCCCAATCTTGGGTAGGTATTCCCTCAGGATAGCCTCGGTCTGGGTTGTGGATGCTTAAATTACGATCGGCATCTATTCGCCCCGTCACTGGGGTTTTACAGAGTGCATGAAACCTTTTAAGCCAAACCCTCCTCGCCAGCCGCTCTTGATCAGGGGCTGCTTATTTGAATATTCGCAGCTAACCTAAATTAATAGGCCCAGGCATGTACATTCTGAAGTGCCTAATACATCAGAGAGCTGATTATGGTTAGGCATCTGCGGCTTGAGATGACTGAAACGTCATCTGTATATGCCTTAAGTTTCACAGGGTTGCATATGCAATGAAGTATCGACTTACTTGCCTTTGGTGTAAGCATGTTGTGCTGAAGCGAATAATTTTTCGTTCATATTTGATTTTATATACACATCTATCAATCTCGCTAGAGTTTGGGCAGAAAAGCTGTCAAACTAATAGGCCTATAGTCTTTCTGGTGCAGGTGAACGGCCTGAAGACTACTGGAGCCGATCTCCAATTCACTGGTTCAGTTTAATGCAACCCTCAAAGATTATTCTTAGCCATTCTATAATCGTTCCACCGGCCATCTGCAATATAGCAGGGAATTTCCCATTTGGACCCGGCAAAAGTTTTTATTGCCCATTCAATTTCGGTATTTGTAACCAATCCCGTATTTTTGCCGGCTTAAACATCTCTTTCACCTGCCCTCTTTAGGCTGCCCCAGTCTACACATTTCTGAAATTTGTACGAGTTGGTTGCCCTGGGGTTTCTAAAGGCATTCCCCTCTCTACCCTCTATAGGGGTATTCTGAAGCTGATATATGCCTGTCAAGGACCCTCCATTAATACCACGATATATCCAGCTCAGAACTCAATGTGATATCAAGCACATTGTTTGAATTAGGACCAACATATGTAGGCACGCTACCCCTGTTGGCCACCTGTATACTACTCTGTAGTACATAGCAAAAATGGACTCACCTCTATCATTAGTTTCGTCCCCTCCCCAAACGCTGTGATGCGCATTCGCATCTGCGCCTATGACAAGTCGTCCTCTGCACGCTTCTTGATTCACCAGCTTTTTGAACTCCTCTGGTGGGGCGTCGACGCATGGGCCATGTAGCAAGATGCCAGGATGCGACTCTCCATAGGGTAGTCTGAACTTTTACCCCCTGCGACACGCCTTAGGCTTCTCCAATCATAACCAAATTTTGTATGTGATATCTCCGACCATAGTTATATCTATTTCGGGTATTAGATAAAAAGAAAAATCACTTTTATTTTTTGAGTCTCCATAGGGTAGTCCGAACTTCAACCCCCCTGCGACACCCCTTAGGCGTTTCCAATAGGGATCAGAATTTGCATCTGATATTTTCTACCACAGGGCTACCGATTTCGAGTATTAGATAAAAAAAATCACTTTTATTTTTGAGTCTCCATAGAGCAATTTCAACTTTGACCCCTGCGAACGCCTAACCCATCACCAATCGGGATACAATTTTTTGTGTGATATCCTCGCCTATATTACTATCGATTTAGGGGTGAGACTTTGTAAATCTGATGATACAATTTTCTCCATACAAATAAGGACCACCCCTAGTGTGCATACTGTGACGAAAAAAGTCATTGAGACGTTTTTATACTCAGCTGACCAGAGTTCACAGAGTATATTAATTTGTTCGCATAATGGTACCCCGTAACGGCATAAACTATTCCAGATAGATATAGACTTCTATATATCAAAATGATCTGGGCGAAAAAAGAAATTCTTTTAGCCATGTCCGTCCGTCTGTCCATAAACACGATAACTTAGTAAATTTTGAGGTATCTTAATGAAATTTGGTACGTAAGTTCCTGGGCACTCATCTCAGATCGCTATTTAAAATGAGCGAAATCGGACTATAACCACGCCCACTTTTTCGATATCGAAAATTTCCGAAAAACGGAAAAAGTGCGATAATTCATTATCAAAGACGGAGAAAGCGATGAAACTTGGTAGGTGGATTGACCTTATAACGCAGAATAGAAAATTAGTAAAATTTTGGACAATGGGCGTGGCCCGCCCACTTTTAAAAGGAGGGAATTTAAAAGTTTTGCAACGTGTAATTTGGCAGTCGTTGAAGATATCATGATGAAGTTTGGCAGGAACGTTACTCCTATTACTATATGTGTGCTAAATGAAAATTAGCAAAATCGGATGACGAACGCGCCCACTTAAAGAAAATTTTTAAGCCAAATTTTAACAAAAAATTGAATACCTTTACAGTATATAAGTAAATTATGTCAACATTCAACTCCAGTGATGATATGGTGCAAAAAAATACAAAAATAAAAGAAAATTTCAAAATGGGCGTGGCTCCGCCCTTTTTCATTTAATTTGTCTAGAATACTTTTAATGCCATGAGTCGAATAAAAATTTACCAATCCTTTTGAAATTGGGTAAGGGCATAGCTTTTATGACGATAACTGTTTTCTGTGAAAATGCGCGAACTCGATTGAAGCCACGCCCAGTTTTTATACACAGTCGACCGTCTGTCCTTCTGCTCGACCGTTAACACAATAACTTGAGCAAAAATCGATATATCTTTACTAAGCTTAGTTCACGTACTTATCTGAACTCAATTTATTTTGGTATTAAAAATGGGCGAAATCCGACTATGACCACGCCCACTTTTTCGATATCGAAAAATTCGTAAAATGAAAAAAACCCATAATTCTATACCAAATACGTAAAAAAGGGATGAAACATGGTGATTGGATTGGTTTTTTGACGCACAATATAACTTAAGAAAAAACTCTGTAAAAGTGGTGTGACACCTACCATATTAAGTAGAAGAAAATGAAAAGATTCTGCAGGGCGAATTCAAAAGTCCTTGGAATCATGGCAGGAATACTGTTGGTGGTATTACATATAAAAATTAATTAGCGATATCCGACAGATGATGTTCTGGGTTACCCTGATCCACATTTTGGTCGATATCTCGAAAGCGCCTTCACATATACAACTACCACCACTCCCTTTTAAAACCCTCATTAATACTTTTAATTTGATACCCCTATCGTACAAACACATTATAGATACACCCTGGCCAACCTTTTTGGCGATATCTCGAAAAGGGGTCCACCTATAGAACTAAGGCCCATTCCCTTTTAAAATACTCATTAACACATTTCGTTTGATACCCATATCGTACAAACACATTCTAGAGCCAAGCCTGGCCCGCCTTTATGGCAATATCTCGAAAAGGCGTCCACTTATAGAACTAAGGCCCATTCCCTTTTTAAATACTCATTAACACATTTCGTTTGATACCCATATCGTACAAACACATTCCAGAGTCAACCCTGGTCCACCTTTATGGCGATTTCTCGAAAAAGCGTCCACTTATAGAACTATGGCCCACTCCCTTTTAAAATACTCTTTAATACCTTCCATTTAATACCCATGTCATACAAACACATTCCAGGGTTACCTTAGGTTCATTTTCCTACATGGCGATTTCCTCTTATTTTGTCTCCAAAGCTCTCAGCTGAGGATGTAATGTTCGGTTACATCCGAACTTAGCCTTCCTTACTTGTTTGTTGATAATTTTAAGAGCTAAAACTTTTATTTACATATATATTTTATTGATGAAACATGCAGTTTTGCTGAAAATTAAATGAATTTTATCCATACACCGAAATTGTGAGGAGGTTCAAAATTTTATATATAAATATATTTTAAGGAATTTTACTGATTTACATGTGTATATACTTACCTCAGAATATGTTTAAATCAACGCTCATATACTATTCGACCTATATGTTGCAAGTACCTATACGCCTAGATAAGCGTTTACTATTTACTATTGCAACCTAAAATATACTTGTATGTAGAAATTATCCCGTGCATGCAAAAAACGAGCATTTTTCTTTCAACAAAGCGGAAAAATAATCAAAAATAATAAAAAAAAATTAAAATTAAAAAATCAAAAACTTTTTGTCATTAATCATCATAATCAGTTGTCTAACCAAAGGTTGTTATATCCCAGATAAATTTATTAATATAGGTCCATGTACATTAGGTTGAAACTTTTTTTTAATTCCTTATGATTACGTCTAGGATATTTCCTATAAAGTTTTATATGTTGTAAAGTGAGCCATATTTTTATACTCAGCGTGCTTTGCACACAGAGTATATTAACCGTGATTGGATAACGGTTAGTTGTACAGGTATAAAGAAATCGAGAGATATATGCTTCCATATATCAAAATCATCAGTATCGAAAAAAAATTTGATTGAGCCATATCCGTCCGTCTGTCCGTTGACAGGAAACTTGAGTAAATATTGAAATATCTTCACCAAATTTGGTACAGGAGCTTGTCTGGACCCAGAATAGATTGGTTTTGAAAATAATCGAAATCGGAAGACAACCACGCCCACTTTTTATATATATAACATTTTGGAAAACACAAAAAACCTGATTATTTAGAAAATAATACACCTAGAATGTTGACATTTGACGTGTGGACTGATACTGAGACTCTTGATACACATTTAAAAAATTGCTAAAATGGGCATGGCACCGCCCACTTTTGATAAAATCAATTTTACAAATATTATTAATCATAAATCAAAAACAGTTAAACCTATCGTAACAAAATTCGGCAAGGAGGTTGCCTTTATTTTAAGGAATGCTTTGAAGAAAAATTAACGAAATCGGTTAAGGAAAACGCCCACTTTTATATAAAAGATTTTTAAAAGTGTCGTTTACGAATAAAATATCTTTATCTTTGCAAACAAGAGCTTTATTTCAATGGTATTTCATTTCCCAAGTGGATTTATAACATTAAATAGGAAAAACTTCAAAATTTAAAAAATGGGCGTGGCACCGCCCCTTTTATAAGCAATTTCCTATGTTTCGGGAGCCATAACTCGAAGAAAAATTTACACATCGTAACAAAATTGGGTACACATATTTTCCTTATAGCAGAAAATATTTCTGGAAAAATAGGACGAGATCGGTTAAAGACCACGTCCACTTTTATATAAAAGATTTTTAAAAAGTCGTAGACGAAAATAATAAGCTACATCTTAGCAAAAAAGAGCTTTGTATCAATAGAATTTTACTTTCTAAACTGAATTATAACACTGAATTGGAAAACACTAAGATTTTTGAAAATTGGTATGGCACCGTCCCTTTTTTGTCTAAGCAATTTTCAGTGTTTCGGGAGCCATAACTCGAAGAAAAATTTACATATCGTTACAAAATTGGGTACATATATTTTCCTTATAGCAAGAAATATTTCTAGTAAAAATGGACGGGATCGGTTAAAGATCAGGGCAACTTAGATATAAAACAAGGTTAGAAGGGTCGTAGATTAGAATAATAAGCTATAACTTAGCAAAAAATAGTTTTGAATCAATGATATTTCACTTATCAAGTTTTACCGTAAGAGGAAATGGGGAGACATTTTTCTTTTAAACGGACGATGCCACGTGTTATGTAGAAAGGTAATTTATCTGAAATTAAATGTACAATTGAAGCTCACGCTGAGTATATAATGTTCGGTTACACCCGAACTTATACACCTTTACCTTGTTATTACTAAAATGGATATTCCAAACACATTTGTTTGCCTATCGTACTGTAACGAATTTTGGAAGTTTCTGATATTTATTCACCTTCTGCTAATGTTCGAATCGCTGAACTGTCGAATAAATAACTCCAGTACTCAGTATTGCAAAAAGGTCTTTATTTGGACTACAATCATTCTTCAATATCACGTACTTCACAAAAGCGAGTTTAAATCAAACTGATTAGTCATTTCTCAGCTGGCGTCGCTTTTATACTCTCCTAAGGTCTAGACGTCTCAATTTCTAGAACTGTTGTATCTCCTGCTTAGTAATTTAGCTATGTGCGTGTGTATGTGTGAGTGACAACTTCTGCACTTAGCTGATTACTACATATGTGATGTGAGATATTCTTCGTCGCCTTGTATGTGTACATGCATATAAGAGTGGTTGCTTGAATGTAGTGTTGTTGTGATTATTTAATAACAGCATAGTGATGCTAATATTCGCCATAATACATTATTTTTTCGACATGATTGGATATTTTCCAAGAATATATATATGTATATACATATATACAAATCTATAACAAGTAAGACTTTAACCTGTTACAGTATCCAGAACGAAGTTGGGCCAGGGTGACTCGTGTTTCCCTTGTTAGTGTGCTTTCTTCTTCTGCAAGGGTGGGATATTGCATATTAATAACGGGGTTCACCGGGCGCCTCCTGACAAATGCGTTCACCGATTCTGTGTGGATTTGGCTAAGGGAATGCTTGTGCTTGCCTGCATCAAACGGCAATGTTGCCAGGTGCCGGTCCCGTCATAGTGCTTTAGGAGATGTTCCCTTAATCCCCGTGGAGGCGGCGCTAATTCAAGCATCTGTTTGCTAGGATGTCCTGGTTTGTGACAGTTAAGCAAGAACTGTTTGTTCAGCATTTCATTGTGCTCTTTAATATTGAGCTCTTTGGCCTCACTATGTAGATGCCGTTTGGGAGTCACAAGGAGACATCCGGTGGCAGTTCTGATTGCGGCCTCTAGCCTTTTTCAGTGTGCATTTTTAAGACCAGGCGACCAGACTGATGACGCGTAGCTCATGAGCGGCCGGCCATTTGCTTTGTACGTGATTAGAAACTTTTCTCTATCTTTTCCCCATGTGCTGCCGGCAAGCGACTTGAGGATTTTGCTGCGACTTTCTACTTGAGCCTTGAAGGTTAGAGTATTATCGAACGTTACCCCAAAGATCTTTGGGTGACTGACAGTTGATAGTGTGACACCATGGACGCGTACATCCAATATTTGCGACATCTGTTCCTTCCACGTCGTAAACAGGATGGCCGTGGATTTTGTCGGTGATAATGCCAAGTTGCGCGAGGTGAAGAAACCGGAAAGATCGGAGAGATAGCTGTTTATTTTAGAAACTAATTCATCAACTGAATGGCCAGGTCCTGTAGCCATAATCGTGCAGTCGTCAGCATAGGAAATGATTGTGACTCCTTCTGGTGGGGAAGGGAGTTTTGATATGTAAAATTTAAATAGAAGCGGGGATAGGACACCAGCCCCTCTTTAATTTTTCTAGGTTTAGAAATTTCGTTCCTAAATTCAACCGACACCTGCCGACCACTCAGCAAATTAGCGGTCCATCTTTTTAGACAGGCAGGAAGGTGTGAGCCTTCTATGTCTTGGAGTAGCGTGCCGTGGTTGACTGTCTCAAAAGCTTTTGAAAGGTCAAGTTCCAATAGCACCGTCCTATGATGAGGTTTTTGCTGATTTAACTCGTAATTAATCTGAGTGTTAATGGCATTAAGCGCGGTGGTGGTGCTGTGCTTTTTACCGAAGCCATGTTGGTGCGTGGCAAGGCGAAGATTTGCCGTGAAATGAGGGAGGAAAACGGTTTCCAATGTATTTGCTACTGGCGAAAGGAGTGATATCGGTCGATAGGACTCACCTTCGTTGGCAGGTTTTCCAAATTTCATTCAAATCGGTTAAGATGGCAGTGGATATACAAAGAAATATAAAAGAGTAAGGACGGGACTTTCATGAATGGGGTTGAGCAATAGTCTTATCCCGTTCGTAATCTCCAAATAATCGGATGTGTAAGATAAGAAATATATAGTGAACAGATGTACATACCTAAACGATTTTTAAGATAAATATAAAATAAAAAAAAGTTAGGTACTTTGTGTGAGGGTGCAAACCTTCACGTTTTTTGTGGTCTGCATGTAAAAACTATGACTACGAATCACGTATTTCAACAATATATGACGTAAACGTAACTATTTGATGAAATTTGATGAGTTTGAGGCTTCTAGCCGTAAAAAAGGGGCAAAAATGACAGTTTATATGGGGTATATAATATATATACCACCGATCTCTATGATTTTTTCAGACAACAATATATGCTATACACGTAAGCATTTGGTGAAATTTCAAGCTTCTAGCTGTTAAAATGGTGCAGAAATTGCGCAAAGTTTCTTATCTGAAAAATCGGTTGTATGAGATATATACTATGTATACCACCTATCTCAATGATTTTTTCAGACAACAATACACGCTATAAACGTAAGCATTTGGTGAAATTTGAAGCTTCTAGCTGTTAAAATGGGGCTGAAATTGCAAAAAAAAATATATACTATATATATATATATATACTATATATATCATCATATATATATTATACATATCACCGATCTCTATGATTTTTTCAGACAACAATATATGCTATATACGTAAGCATTTGGTGAAATTTCAAGCTTCTAGCTGTTAAAATGGGGCAGAAATTGCGCAAAGTTTCTTATCTGAACAAACGGTTTTATGAGGTATATACTATATATACTACCGATCTATATAATTTTTTCATACAACAATATATGTTATATACGTAAGCATTCGTTGAAATTTGAAGCCTCTAGCTCTTAAAATAGGGCAATCATTACGAAAAGTTTCTTATCTGAACAATCGGTTGTGGGGATATATACTGTTACGAA
The DNA here is from genome assembly GCA_029619165.1 of Eurosta solidaginis. Taxonomy (NCBI): domain Eukaryota; kingdom Metazoa; phylum Arthropoda; class Insecta; order Diptera; family Tephritidae; genus Eurosta; species Eurosta solidaginis. The sequence goes on along the minus strand of JARSSU010017578.1, from coordinate 31,751 downwards.
TATTAGCAACACTAAGGGTTACTGTCATCTCTAAACCGATTCTAAGACTTGTATGCACATCCATAAATCAATCATTATGTATCTACATAAACGAGTCAATCATTATGTCTACACATATGTACGTACACGCAGCGGAGAAGCAACGCACAACCACATGCATATATCTGAGATACTCCCGAAAGTATGCAATGAGAGAAGCTATAAAATCGTGCATATGTAGTTACAGCTGAGAAATTTGATAGCTGATAGCCAACTAGTAGATTCTGGAAATGAAAGCGCCTAGAAGATGCAAACGAGGAAATCAGAGAGTATAAAAGGCAGCAACAGTAGAGGCGCGATAATCAGTTTCGATTAAGCACGCTATCTGCCGAGCAATAGAAGTGTTATTTTGAAAGTACTTGAATAAAGGTCATTTTGCATTATTAAATATTGGAGTTATTTATTCAACAGTTTAGTGATTCGAACTTAGCAGAAGGTTGCAAATAAGAGGATTTGCAGTAAATTCATTACAATACTAATTATACGACCGATCTCATAAATTTTTTCAGACAACAATATACGAAAGTATATGGAGAAGTTTGAAGCTTCAATCTGATAAAAGGAGGAAGATATGACAAAAATCCTCTTTTTCTGAAAAATCGGTTGTATGGAGGATATATGCTATAGTGGTCCGATACGGCCGGTTCCGACAAACGTCTAATCGGACGGGTGGCTCACCAAATTTTATCAAGATATCTCAAAAAATGAGGGACTAGTTTGCATACAAATAGACAGACGGATAGACAGGCAGACGGACATGGCCAAATCAACTCAGCTCTTCATCCTGATTATTTCGGTATACTTAATGGTGGGTCTATCTATTTTCCTTTAAGGACTTACAATTTTGGGATTCGTGACGTAATAAATATACCATTTCATTTTCATGAAAGGTATAAAAAGAAGGTGGCAACCCTAAGTGGCAACTCTTCTTAAAAATGTCAATAGAAATGCTGAGTAAAATACTTTGCGTTTGATACCCATTTTAACATATCTCATGTAATGCCAAAAAATGACCCCGGGTCCATCCGAAATTTTGAGGCCGATCCATAGCAATTCTGCGCGGAATGCCGTGCATTTACTGTCAAATATTTCCTTTCATAACAATGAAGTGAGACAACCACTTTTTGAACAGAAATAACTGCTGTTTTAGTTTTGGCCAGCTGGATTGATCAAATACCTCACCGTGCGCCCGTACATAGCCCTTACTTAATCCAAAATAGCGGATATAATAAAATGGGTTAGACTTAATGATGAAACCACAGAGGATCGCTATTATTTTATATATGTAATGAGTGTAGCAAATTATGTACTTGTGCATATATTTACCTCAACGCTCATATACTATTCGACCTATATGTTGCAAGTACCTATACGCCTAGATAAGCGCTTACGATTTACTATTGCATCCTAAAATGTACTTGATTGTAGAAATTATCCCATGCATGCAACAAACGAGAATTTTTCTTTCAACAAAGGGGAAAAATTAGGGAGCGTGTCATTATTCTGTATTACAAAATTCTGGGTGACAAAATTCTGTAAATTGCAAAAAAAATTGTGCTTGAAGAAAATTCTGCTTTTTTAAAATTCTGCTTTTTAAAATTCTTCTTTCTAAAATTCTGCTTTTTCAAAATTCTGCATGTTTAATTCTGTAAGTCAAAATTCCGGAATCATGGCATGGCGTAGCCGGTGTTGGATCGGCTAAGGGTTATTTTTTTAAAGTGCGGCCGAAGGCCGCTTACGCAGAAGGGTATACTACGCAGAAGGACATCACCGTGGCGGTAGCCACGGTTATACCACAAACTCGGACTTGGCATGGCGTAGCCCAGGGTTATTTTTTATAAGCGCGGCCGAAGGCCGCCTATGCAGAAAGGTGTTCTACGCAGAATTACTGTGCATGGCGCACTTTTTCAAAATAATTACATAACCTCTTTAACATTGTTAACATTATATTTTAATACAGAATTTTGTAACACAGAATTTTGAAAGCAGAATTTTAGAAAGCAGAATTTTAAAAAAGCAGAATTTTAAAAATTAGAATTTTGTACATACAGAATTTTGACACCAAACCGAAAAATTATCAAAAAAATCAATAATCGAAAAAATCAAAAATAATCAAAAGTAATCAAAAAGGCCTTTTTTGATTGATTTTGGTTATTATACCAGCTGTACTTGTACACAGGGTATTATAACTTTGGTTGGTGGATAACGGTTGGTTGTACAGGTATAAAGGAATCGAGGTAGATATAGACTTCCATATATCAAATTCAGCAGTATCGAAAAAAAATTTGATTGAGCCATGTCCGTCCGTCCGTCTGTCCGCTAACACGATAATATACCTAAAGTGTTGAAATTTGACGTGTGGACTGATACTGAGACTCTTGATACAAATTTTAAAAAATTGCTAAAATGGGCAATTGTGATAAAATCAAGTTTACAAATATTATTAATCATAAATCAAAAATCGTTAAACCTATCGAAACATAATTCGGCAGAGAGGTTGCCTTTACTATAAGGAATACTTTAAAGAAAAATTAACGAAATCGGTTAAGGACCACGCCAACTTTTATATAAAAGGTATTTAAAAGGGTCGTGGAGGAATAAAATAAGCTATATCTTTGCAAAAAAGAGCTTTATATCAATTGAAATTTTCCAAGTGGATTTATAACAATAAATAGGGAAACCTTCAAATTTAAAAAAAGGGCGTGTCTCCGCCCCTTTTATGACTAAGCAATTTTCTATGTTTCGGAAGCCAAAACTCGAAGAAAAATTAGTTGAGGAAAGAACCATATGTATCTGTATTATTGCGCAGCCTTGTAACACTATTAAGCACACAAAACAACCAACAGCAGTATTTCAAGTATACAGTTGGGTATTTAATGTTCGGTTTCACCCGAACTTAGACTTCCTTACTTGTTTTTTTATTCTTGTTTTTTATTTCTTTTTATTTTTTTCAATAATCGTAAAAAATCATTGATTTTTTGATTATTTTTTTAATAAATTGAAAAGTAATCATTAAAATTATAAATTAATAACAAGTAATTATTAAATGACGTTTAAAGAAAATAATCAATGGAACGGCTAGTCATTACTATTACTGATCATTATTTATGAGGTCTGTTCAAAAATTTGCCAAATCGGTCCAGCCGTTCTCGAGTTTTAGCGAGACTTGATTAATTTTAATTATTTATGCAGTTTTCGAATATCGTAACATATTAACAATATATCTGAGAAGGCTCTATATAGTAACGCGAATAAAATGCATAAAGGCATAAGAATAACCAAATCGAAAGCTAGCAACAATATAATTAATTCAATGTTGCAGTTGGTAACAAATGATGCTTTCTCTCCAGCCAAAAAAATGTCGCTGTTTCATTGTTCAGTGATGGTACCTTTAGTTTCAGTCATTCACTTCTTACTTTAAAAATTGTCTGTTTCATATTAAATTAATTGAAAACAAGTAAGGACGGAACTGTCTTCGGCTGTGCCGAAGACTTCATACCTTTTTACGAATGGGGAATCCCGTTCGTAATCTCCAAATAATCGGTTGTATAAGATAAGAAATATATAGTGAGCTGATATACATAACTAAACGATTTTTAAGATAAATATAAAATAAAAAATAGGTAGGTACTTTGTGTGAGGATGCAAAGCTTCAAGTTTTTTGTGGTCTGCATGTGAAAACTATGACTACGAATCACGTATTTCAAAAATATATGACGTAAACGTAACTATTTGATGAAATTTGATGAGTTTTGAAGCTTCTAGCCGTAAAAAAGGGGCAAAAATGACAGTTTATATGGGGTACATAATATATATACCACCGATCTCTATGATTTTTTCAGACAACAATATATGCTATATACGCAAGCATTTGGTGAAATTTTAAGCTTCTAGCTGTTAAAATGGGGCAGAGATTGCGCAAAGTTTCTTATCTGAACAACCGGTTATATGAAATATATACTATGTATACCACCGATATCAATGATTTTTTCAGACAACAATATATGCTATACACGTAAGCATTCGCTGAAATTTGAAGCCTCTAGCTCTTAAAATAGGGCAGTAATTACGAAAAGTTCCTTATCTGAACAATCGGTTGTGGGGGATATATACTATATATACGACCGATCTCATAAATTTTTTCAGGCAACAATATGTTCAATATACGAAAGTATATGGTGAAGTTTGAAGCTTCAATCTGTTAAATTGGGTAAGATATTACAAAAATCCTCTTTTTTCTGAAAAATCGGTTGTATGGAGGATATATGCTATAGTGGTCCGATCCGGTCGGTTCCGACAAATGTCTAATCGGACACCCAAATACACCTGCTCACCAAATTTTATCAAGATATCTCAAAAATTTGAGGGACTAGTTTTGCATACAAACAGACAGACGGACAGACGGACAGACGGACAGACGGACATGGCTAAAACAACTCAGCTCTTCAACCTGATTATTTCGGTATACTTAATGGTGGGTCTATCTATTTTCCTTTAAGGACTTACAATTTTCGGTTTCGTGACGAAATTAATATACCATTTCATTTTCATGAAAGGTATAAAATAGGTAGGTAATCTGTGTGAGGATGCAAAGCTTCACGTTTTTTGTGGTCTGCATGTAAAAACTATGGCTACGAATCACGTATTTCAAAAATATATGACGTAAACGTAACTATTTGATGAAATTTGATGAATCTTGAAGCTTCTAGCCGTAAAAAAGGGGTCAATATGACAGTTTATATGAAGTATATAATATATATACCACCGATCTCTATGATTTTTTCAGACAACAATATATGCTATATACGAAAGCATTTTGTGAAATTTGAAGCTTCTAACTGTTAAAACGGGGCAGAAATTGCGCAAAGTTTCTTATCTGAACAATCGGTTGTATGAGATATATACTATGTATATCACCGATCTCAATGATTTTTTCAGACATCAATATATGCTATACACGTAAGCAGTTGGTGAAATTTGAAGCTTCTAGCTGTTAAAATGGGGTAGAAATTGCGAAAAGTTTCTTATCTGAACAATCGGTTGTATGAGATATATACTATATATAGAACCGATCTCTATGATTTTTTCAGACAACAATATATGCTATATACGTAAGCAATCAGTGAAATTTGAAGCTTATAGCTGTTAAAATGGGGTAGAAATTGCGAAAAGTTTCTTATCTGAACAATCGGTTGTATGAGATATATACTATATATACAACCGATCTCTATGATTTTTTCAGACAACAATATATGCTATATACGTAAGCAATCGGTGAAATTTGAAGCTTATAGCTGTTAAAATGGGGTAGAAATTGCGAAAAGTTTCTTATCTGAACAATCGGTTGTATGAGATATATACTATATATACAACCGATCTCTATGATTTTTTCAGACAACAATATATGCTATATAAGTAAATATTCGGTGAAATTTGAAGCTTCTAGCTGTTAAAATGGGGCTAAAATTTGCGAAAATATATATATATATACTATATATATATACTATATATACCACCATATATATACTATATATACCACCGATCTTTATGATTTTTTCAGACAACAATATATGCTATATACGTAAGCATTCGCTGAAATTTGAAGCCTCTAGCTCTTAAAATAGGGCAGTAATTACGAAAAGTTCCTTATCTGAACAATCGGTTGTGGGGGATATATACTATATATACGACCGATCTCATAAATTTTTTCAGGCAACAATATGTTCAATATACGAAAGTATATGGTGAAGTTTGAAGCTTCAATCTGTTAAATTGGGTAAGATATTACAAAAATCCTCTTTTTCTGAAAAATCGGTTGTATGGAGGATATATGCTATAGTGGTCCGATCCGGTCGGTTCCGACAAATGTCTAATCGGACACCCAAATACACCTGCTCACCAAATTTTATCAAGATATCTCAAAAATTGAGGGACTAGTTTGCATACAAACAGACAGACGGACAGACGGACGACATGGCTAAACAACTCAGCTCTTCAACCTGATTATTTCGGTATACTTAATGGTGGGTCTATCTATTTTCCTTTAAGGACTTACAATTTTCGGTTTCGTGACGAAATTAATATACCATTTCATTTTCATGAAAGGTATAAAATAGGTAGGTAATCTGTGTGAGGATGCAAAGCTTCACGTTTTTTGTGGTCTGCATGTAAAAACTATGGCTACGAATCACGTATTTCAAAAATATATGACGTAAACGTAACTATTTGATGAATTTGATGAATCTTGAAGCTTCTAGCCGTAAAAAAGGGGTCAATATGACAGTTTATATGAAGTATATAATATATATACCACCGATCTCTATGATTTTTTCAGACAACAATATATGCTATATACGAAGCATTTTGTGAAATTTGAAGCTTCTAACTGTTAAAACGGGGCAGAAATTGCGCAAAGTTTCTTATCTGAACAATCGGTTGTATGAGATATATACTATGTATATCACCGATCTCAATGATTTTTTCAGACATCAATATATGCTATACACGTAAGCAGTTGGTGAAATTTGAAGCTTCTAGCTGTTAAAATGGGGTAGAAATTGCGAAAAGTTTCTTATCTGAACAATCGGTTGTATGAGATATATACTATATATAGAACCGATCTCTATGATTTTTTTCAGACAACAATATATGCTATATACGTAAGCAATCAGTGAAATTTGAAGCTTATAGCTGTTAAAATGGGGTAGAAATTGCGAAAAGTTTCTTATCTGAACAATCGGTTGTATGAGATATATACTATATATACAACCGATCTCTATGATTTTTTCAGACAACAATATATGCTATATACGTAAGCAATCGGTGAAATTTGAAGCTTATAGCTGTTAAAATGGGGTAGAAATTGCGAAAAGTTTCTTATCTGAACAATCGGTTGTATGAGATATATACTATATATACAACCGATCTCTATGATTTTTTCAGACAACAATATATGCTATATAAGTAAATATTCGGTGAAATTTGAAGCTTGTAGCTGTTAAAATGAGGCTAAAATTTGCGAATATATATATAGTATATATATGGTGGTATATATAGTATATATATATAGTATATATATATATATATTCGCAAATTTTAGCCTCATTTTAACAGCTACAAGCTTCAAATTTCACCGAATATTTACTTATATAGCATATATTGTTGTCTGAAAAATCATAGAGATCGGTTGTATATATAGTATATATCTCATACAACCGATTGTTCAGATAAGAAACTTTTCGCAATTTCTACCCCATTTTAACAGCTATAAGCTTCAAATTTCACCGATTGCTTACGTATATAGCATATATTGTTGTCTGAAAAAATCATAGAGATCGGTTGTATATATAGTATATATCTCATACAACCGATTGTTCAGATAAGAAACTTTTTGCAATTTCTACCCCATTTTAACAGCTATAAGCTTCAAATTTCACTGATTGCTTACGTATATAGCATATATTGTTGTCTGAAAAAATCATAGAGATCGGTTCTATATATAGTATATATCTCATACAACCGATTGTTCAGATAAGAAACTTTTCGCAATTTCTACCCCATTTTAACAGCTAGAAGCTTCAAATTTCACCAACTGCTTACGTGTATAGCATATATTGATGTCTGAAAAAATCATTGAGATCGGTGGTATACATAGTAAATATCTCATACAACCGATTGTTCAGATAAGAAACTTTGCGCAATTTCTGCCCCGTTTTAACAGTTAGAAGCTTCAAATTTCACAAAATGCTTTCGTATATAGCATATATTGTTGTCTGAAAAAATCATAGAGATCGGTGGTATATATATTATATACTTCATATAAACTGTCATATTGACCCCTTTTTTACGGCTAGAAGCTTCAAGATTCATCAAATTTCATCAAATAGTTACGTTTACGTCATATATTTTTGAAATACGTGATTCGTAGCCATAGTTTTTACATGCAGACCACAAAAAACGTGAAGCTTTGCATCCTCACACAGATTACCTACCTATTTTTATACCTTTCATGAAAATGAAATGGTATATTAATTTCGTCACGAAACCGAAAATTGTAAGTCCTTAAAGGAAAATAGATAGACCCACCATTAAGTATACCGAAATAATCAGGTTGAAGAGCTGAGTTTGTTTAGCCATGTGTCCGTCTGTCCGTCTGTCTGTTTGTATGCAAACTAGTCCCTCAATTTTTGAGATATCTTGATAAATTTGGTGAGCAGGTGTATTTGGGTGTCCGATTAGACATTTGTCGGAACCGACCGGATCGGACCACTATAGCATATATCCTCCATACAACCGATTTTTTCAGAAAAAGAGGATTTTTGTAATATCTTACCCAATTTAACAGATTGAAGCTTCAAACTTCACCATATACTTTCGTATATTGAACATATTGTTGCCTGAAAAATTTATGAGATCGGTCGTATATATAGTATATATCCCCCACAACCGATTGTTCAGATAAGGAACTTTTCGTAATTACTGCCCTATTTTAAGAGCTAGAGACTTCAAATTTCAGCGAATGCTTACGTATATAGCATATATTGTTGTCTGAAAAAATCATAAAGATCGGTGGTATATATAGTATATATATGGTGGTATATATAGTATATATATATAGTATATATATAGTATATATATATATTTTCGCAAATTTTAGCCCCATTTTAACAGCTAGAAGCTTCAAATTTCACCGAATATTTACTTATATAGCATATATTGTTGTCTGAAAAAATCATAGAGATCGGTTGTATATATAGTATATATCTCATACAACCGATTGTTCAGATAAGAAAAGCTTTTCGCAATTTCTACCCCATTTTAACAGCTATAAGCTTCAAATTTCACCGATTGCTTACGTATATAGCATATATTGTTTGTCTGAAAAAATCATAGAGATCGGTTTGTATATATAGTATATATCTCATACAACCGATTGTTCAGATAAGAAACTTTTCGCAATTTCTACCCCATTTTACAGCTATAAGCTTCAAATTTCACTGATTGCTTACGTATATAGCATATATTGTTGTCTGAAAAAATCATAGAGATCGGTTCTATATATAGTATATATCTCATACAACCGATTGTTCAGATAAGAAACTTTTCGCAATTTCTACCCCATTTTAACAGCTAGAAGCTTCAAATTTCACCAACTGCTTACGTGTATAGCATATATTGATGTCTGAAAAAATCATTGAGATCGGTGATATACATAGTAAATATCTCATACAACCGATTGTTCAGATAAGAAACTTTGCGCAATTTCTGCCCCGTTTTAACAGTTAGAAGCTTCAAATTTCACAAAATGCTTTCGTATATAGCATATATTGTTGTCTGAAAAAATCATAGAGATCGGTGGTATATATATTATATACTTCATATAAATTGTCATATTGACCCCTTTTTTACGGCTAGAAGCTTCAAGATTCATCAAATTTCATCAAATAGTTACGTTTACGTCATATATTTTTGAAATACGTGATTCGTAGCCATAGTTTTTACATGCAGACCACAAAAACGTGAAGCTTTGCATCCTCACACAGATTACCTACCTATTTTTATACCTTTCATGAAAATGAAATGGTATATTAATTTCGTCACGAAACCGAAAATTGTAAGTCCTTAAAGGAAAATAGATAGACCCACCATTAAGTATACCGAAATAATCAGGTTGAAGAGCTGATTTGTTTTAGCCATGTCCGTCTGTCCGTCTGTCCGTCTGTCCGTCTGTCTGTTTGTATGCAAACTAGTCCTCAATTTTTGAGATATCTTGATAAAATTTGGTGAGCAGGTGTATTTGGGTGTCCGATTAGACATTTGTCGGAACCGACCGGATCGGACCACTATAGAATATATCCTCCATACAACCGATTTTTCAGAAAAAGAGGATTTTTGTAATATCTTACCCAATTTAACAGATTGAAGCTTCAAACTTCACCATATACTTTCGTATATTGAACATATTGTTGCCTGAAAAAATTTATGAGATCGGTCGTATATATAGTATATATCCCCCACAACCGATTGTTCAGATAAGGAACTTTTCGTAATTACTGCCCTATTTTAAGAGCTAGAGGCTTCAAATTTCAGCGAATGCTTACGTATATAGCATATATTGTTGTCTGAAAAATCATAAAGATCGGTGGTATATATAGTATATATATGGTGGTATATATAGTATATATATATAGTATATATATATATATATTCGCAAATTTTAGCCTCATTTTAACAGCTACAAGCTTCAAATTTCACCGAATATTTACTTATATAGCATATATTGTTGTCTGAAAAAATCATAGAGATCGGTGGTATATATATTATGTACCCCATATAAACTGTCATTTTTGCCCCTTTTTTACGGCTAGAAGCTTCAAAACTCATCAAATTTCATCAAATAGTTACGTTTACGTCATATATTTTTGAAATACGTGATTCGTAGTCATAGTTTTCACATGCAGACCACAAAAAACTTGAAGCTTTGCATCCTCACACAAAGTACCTACCTATTTTTTATTTTATATTTATCTTAAAAATCGTTTAGGTTATGTATATCAGCTCACTATATATTTCTTATCTTATACAACCGATTATTTGGAGATTACGACGGGATTTCCCCATTCGTAAAAGGTATGAAGTCTTCGGCACAGCCGAAGACAGTTCCGTCCTTACTTGTTTTCAATTAATTTAATATGAAACAGACAATTTTTAAAGTAAGAAGTGAATGACTGAAACTAAAGGTACCATCACTGAACAATGAAACAGCGACATTTTTTTGGCTGGAGAGAAAGCATCATTTGTTACCAACTGCAACATTGAATTAATTATATTGTTGCTAGCTTTCGATTTGGTTATTCTTATGCCTTTATGCATTTTATTCGCGTTACTATATAGAGCCTTCTCAGATATATTGTTAATATGTTACGATATTCGAAAACTGCATAAATAATTAAATTAATCAAGTCTCGCTAAAACTCGAGAACGGCTGGACCGATTTGGCAAATTTTTGAACAGACCTCATAAATAATGATCAGTAATAGTAATGACTAGCCGTTCCATTGATTATTTTCTTTAAACGTCATTTAATAATTACTTGTTATTAATTTATAATTTTAATGATTACTTTTCAATTTATTAAAAAATAATCAAAAAATCAATGATTTTTTACGATTATTGAAAAAAATAAAAGAAATAAAAAACAAGAATAAAAAAACAAGTAAGGAGTCTAAGTTCGGGTGAAACCGAACATTAAATACCCAACTGTATACTTGAAATACTGCTGTTGGTTGTTTTGTGTGTGCTTAATAGTGTTACAAGGCTGCGCAATAATACAGATACATATGGTTCTTTCCTCAACTAATTTTTCTTCGAGTTTTGGCTTCCGAAACATAGAAAATTGCTTAGTCATAAAAGGGGCGGAGACACGCCCTTTTTTTAAATTTGAAGGTTTCCCTATTTATTGTTATAAATGCACTTGGAAAATTTCAATTGATATAAAGCTCTTTTTTGCAAAGATATAGCTTATTTTATTCCTCCACGACCCTTTTAAATACCTTTTATATAAAAGTTGGCGTGGTCCTTAACCGATTTCGTTAATTTTTCTTTAAAGTATTCCTTATAGTAAAGGCAACCTCTCTGCCGAATTATGTTTTCGATAGGTTTAACGATTTTTGATTTATGATTAATAATATTTGTAAACTTGATTTTATCACAATTGCCCATTTTAGCAATTTTTTAAAATTTGTATCAAGAGTCTCAGTATCAGTCCACACGTCAAATTTCAACACTTTAGGTATATTATCGTGTTAGCGGACAGACGGACGGACGGACATGGCTCAATCAAATTTTTTTTCGATACTGCTGAATTTGATATATGGAAGTCTATATCTACCTCGATTCCTTTATACCTGTACAACCAACCGTTATCCACCAACCAAAGTTATAATACCCTGTGTACAAGTACAGCTGGTATAATAACCAAAATCAATCAAAAAAGGCCTTTTTGATTACTTTTGATTATTTTTGATTTTTTCGATTATTGATTTTTTTGATAATTTTTCGGTTTGGTGTCAAAATTCTGTATGTACAAAATTCTAATTTTTAAAATTCTGCTTTTTTAAAATTCTGCTTTCTAAAATTCTGCTTTCAAAATTCTGTGTTACAAAATTCTGTATTAAAATATAATGTTAACAATGTTAAAGAGGTTATGTAATTATTTTGAAAAAGTGCGCCATGCACAGTAATTCTGCGTAGAACACCTTTCTGCATAGGCGGCCTTCGGCCGCGCTTATAAAAAATAACCCTGGGCTACGCCATGCCAAGTCCGAGTTTGTGGTATAACCGTGGCTACCGCCACGGTGATGTCCTTCTGCGTAGTATACCCTTCTGCGTAAGCGGCCTTCGGCCGCACTTTAAAAAAATAACCCTTAGCCGATCCAACACCGGCTACGCCATGCCATGATTCCGGAATTTTGACTTACAGAATTAAACATGCAGAATTTTGAAAAAGCAGAATTTTAGAAAGAAGAATTTTAAAAAGCAGAATTTTAAAAAAGCAGAATTTTCTTCAAGCACAATTTTTTTTGCAATTTACAGAATTTTGTCACCCAGAATTTTGTAATACAGAATAATGACACGCTCCTAATTTTTCCCCTTTGTTGAAAGAAAAATTCTCGTTTGTTGCATGCATGGGATAATTTCTACAATCAAGTACATTTTAGGATGCAATAGTAAATCGTAAGCGCTTATCTAGGCGTATAGGTACTTGCAACATATAGGTCGAATAGTATATGAGCGTTGAGGTAAATATATGCACAAGTACATAATTTGCTACACTCATTACATATATAAAATAATAGCGATCCTCTGTGGTTTCATCATTAAGTCTAACCCATTTTATTATATCCGCTATTTTGGATTAAGTAAGGGCTATGTACGGGCGCACGGTGAGGTATTTGATCAATCCAGCTGGCCAAAACTAAAACAGCAGTTATTTCTGTTCAAAAAGTGGTTGTCTCACTTCATTGTTATGAAAGGAAATATTTGACAGTAATGCACGGCATTCCGCGCAGAATTGCTATGGATCGGCCTCAAAATTTCGGATGGACCCGGGGTCATTTTTTGGCATTACATGAGATATGTTAAAATGGGTATCAAACGCAAAGTATTTTACTCAGCATTTCTATTGACATTTTTAAGAAGAGTTGCCACTTAGGGTTGCCACCTTCTTTTTATACCTTTCATGAAAATGAAATGGTATATTTATTACGTCACGAATCCCAAAATTGTAAGTCCTTAAAGGAAAATAGATAGACCCACCATTAAGTATACCGAAATAATCAGGATGAAGAGCTGAGTTGATTTGGCCATGTCCGTCTGCCTGTCTATCCGTCTGTCTATTTGTATGCAAACTAGTCCCTCATTTTTTGAGATATCTTGATAAAATTTGTGAGCCACCCGTCCGATTAGACGTTTGTCGGAACCGGCCGTATCGGACCACTATAGCATATATCCTCCATACAACCGATTTTTCAGAAAAGAGGATTTTTGTCATATCTTCCTCCTTTTATCAGATTGAAGCTTCAAACTTCTCCATATACTTTCGTATATTGTTGTCTGAAAAAATTTATGAGATCGGTCGTATAATTAGTATTGTAATGAATTTACTGCAAATCCTCTTATTTGCAACCTTCTGCTAAGTTCGAATCACTAAACTGTTGAATAAATAACTCCAATATTTAATAATGCAAAATGACCTTTATTCAAGTACTTTCAAAATAACACTTCTATTGCTCGGCAGATAGCGTGCTTAATCGAAACTGATTATCGCGCCTCTACTGTTGCTGCCTTTTATACTCTCTGATTTCCTCGTTTGCATCTTCTAGGCGCTTTCATTTCCAGAATCTACTAGTTGGCTATCAGCTATCAAATTTCTCAGCTGTAACTACATATGCACGATTTTATAGCTTCTCTCATTGCATACTTTCGGGAGTATCTCAGATATATGCATGTGGTTGTGCGTTGCTTCTCCGCTGCGTGTACGTACATATGTGTAGACATAATGATTGACTCGTTTATGTAGATACATAATGATTGATTTATGGATGTGCATACAAGTCTTAGAATCGGTTTAGAGATGACAGTAACCCTTAGTGTTGCTAATATTCGTAACAGTATATATCCCCACAACCGATTGTTCAGATAAGAAACTTTTCGTAATGACTGCCCTATTTTAAGAGCTAGAGGCTTCAAATTTCAACGAATGCTTACGTATATAACATATATTGTTGTATGAAAAAATTATATAGATCGGTAGTATATATAGTATATACCTCATAAAACCGTTTGTTCAGATAAGAAACTTTGCGCAATTTCTGCCCCATTTTAACAGCTAGAAGCTTGAAATTTCACCAAATGCTTACGTATATAGCATATATTGTTGTCTGAAAAAATCATAGAGATCGGTGATATGTATAATATATATATGATGATATATATAGTATATATATATATATATAGTATATATTTTTTTTTGCAATTTCAGCCCCATTTAACAGCTAGAAGCTTCAAATTTCACCAAATGCTTACGTTTATAGCGTGTATTGTTGTCTGAAAAAATCATTGAGATAGGTGGTATACATAGTATATATCTCATACAACCGATTTTTCAGATAAGAAACTTTGCGCAATTTCTGCACCATTTTAACAGCTAGAAGCTTGAAATTTCACCAAATGCTTACGTGTATAGCATATATTGTTGTCTGAAAAAATCATAGAGATCGGTGGTATATATATTATATACCCCATATAAACTGTCATTTTTGCCCCTTTTTTACGGCTAGAAGCCTCAAACTCATCAAATTTCATCAAATAGTTACGTTTACGTCATATATTGTTGAAATACGTGATTCGTAGTCATAGTTTTTACATGCAGACCACAAAAAACGTGAAGGTTTGCACCCTCACACAAAGTACCCTAACTTTTTTTTATTTTATATTTATCTTAAAAATCGTTTAGGTATGTACATCTGTTCACTATATATTTCTTATCTTACACATCCGATTATTTGGAGATTACGAACGGGATAAGACTATTGCTCAACCCCATTCATGAAAGTCCCGTCCTTACTCTTTTATATTTCTTTGTATATCCACTGCCATCTTAACCGATTTGAATGAAATTTGGAAAACCTGCCAACGAAGGTGAGTCCTATCGACCGATATCACTCCTTTCGCCAGTAGCAAATACATTGGAAACCGTTTTCCTCCCTCATTTCACGGCAAATCTTCGCCTTGCCACGCACCAACATGGCTTCGGTAAAAAGCACAGCACCACCACCGCGCTTAATGCCATTAACACTCAGATTAATTACGAGTTAAATCAGCAAAAACCTCATCATAGGACGGTGCTATTGGAACTTGACCTTTCAAAAGCTTTTGAGACAGTCAACCACGGCACGCTACTCCAAGACATAGAAGGCTCACACCTTCCTGCCTGTCTAAAAGATGGACCGCTAATTTGCTGAGTGGTCGGCAGGTGTCGGTTGAATTTAGGAACGAAATTTCTAAACCTAGAAAAATTAAAGAGGGGCTGGTGTCCTATCCCCGCTTCTATTTAAATTTTACATATCAAAACTCCCTTCCCCACCAGAAGGAGTCACAATCATTTCCTATGCTGACGACTGCACGATTATGGCTACAGGACCTGGCCATTCAGTTGATGAATTAGTTTCTAAAATAAACAGCTATCTCTCCGATCTTTCCGGTTTCTTCACCTCGCGCAACTTGGCATTATCACCGACAAAATCCACGGCCATCCTGTTTACGACGTGGAAGGAACAGATGTCGCAAATATTGGATGTACGCGTCCATGGTGTCACACTATCAACTGTCAGTCACCCAAAGATCTTTGGGGTAACGTTCGATAATACTCTAACCTTTCAAGGCTCAAGTAGAAAGTCGCAGCAAAATCCTCAAGTCGCTTGCCGGCAGCACATGGGGAAAAGATAGAGAAAAGTTTCTAATCACGTACAAAGCAAATGGCCGGCCGCTCATGAGCTACGCGTCATCAGTCTGGTCGCCTGGTCTTAAAAATGCACACTGAAAAAGGCTAGAGGCCGCAATCAGAACTGCCACCGGATGTCTCCTTGTGACTCCCAAACGGCATCTACATAGTGAGGCCAAAGAGCTCAATATTAAAGAGCACAATGAAATGCTGAACAAACAGTTCTTGCTTAACTGTCACAAACCAGGACATCCTAGCAAACAGATGCTTGAATTAGCGCCGCCTCCACGGGGATTAAGGGAACATCTCCTAAAGCACTATGACGGGACCGGCACCTGGCAACATTGCCGTTTGATGCAGGCAAGCACAAGCATTCCCTTAGCCAAATCCACACAGAATCGGTGAACGCATTTGTCAGGAGGCGCCCGGTGAACCCCGTTATTAATATGCAATATCCCACCCTTGCAGAAGAAGAAAGCACACTAACAAGGGAAACACGAGTCACCCTGGCCCAACTTCGTTCTGGATACTGTAACAGGTTAAAGTCTTACTTGTTATAGATTTGTATATATGTATATACATATATATATTCTTGGAAAATATCCAATCATGTCGAAAAAATAATGTATTATGGCGAATATTAGCATCACTATGCTGTTATTAAATAATCACAACAACACTACATTCAAGCAACCACTCTTATATGCATGTACACATACAAGGCGACGAAGAATATCTCACATCACATATGTAGTAATCAGCTAAGTGCAGAAGTTGTCACTCACACATACACACGCACATAGCTAAATTACTAAGCAGGAGATACAACAGTTCTAGAAATTGAGACGTCTAGACCTTAGGAGAGTATAAAAGCGACGCCAGCTGAGAAATGACTAATCAGTTTGATTTAAACTCGCTTTTGTGAAGTACGTGATATTGAAGAATGATTGTAGTCCAAATAAAGACCTTTTTGCAATACTGAGTACTGGAGTTATTTATTCGACAGTTCAGCGATTCGAACATTAGCAGAAGGTGAATAAATGTCAGAAACTTCCAAAATTCGTTACAGTACGATAGGCAAACAAATGTGTTTGGAATATCCATTTTAGTAATAACAAGGTAAAGGTGTATAAGTTCGGGTGTAACCGAACATTATATACTCAGCGTGAGCTTCAATTGTACATTTAATTTCAGATAAATTACCTTTCTACATAACACGTGGCATCGTCCGTTTAAAAGAAAAATGTCTCCCCATTTCCTCTTACGGTAAAACTTGATAAGTGAAATATCATTGATTCAAAACTATTTTTTGCTAAGTTATAGCTTATTATTCTAATCTACGACCCTTCTAACCTTGTTTTATATCTAAGTTGCCCTGATCTTTAACCGATCCCGTCCATTTTTACTAGAAATATTTCTTGCTATAAGGAAAATATATGTACCCAATTTTGTAACGATATGTAAATTTTTCTTCGAGTTATGGCTCCCGAAACACTGAAAATTGCTTAGACAAAAAGGGACGGTGCCATACCAATTTTCAAAAATCTTAGTGTTTTCCAATTCAGTGTTATAATTCAGTTTAGAAAGTAAAATTCTATTGATACAAAGCTCTTTTTTGCTAAGATGTAGCTTATTATTTTCGTCTACGACTTTTTAAAAATCTTTTATATAAAAGTGGACGTGGTCTTTAACCGATCTCGTCCTATTTTTCCAGAAATATTTTCTGCTATAAGGAAAATATGTGTACCCAATTTTGTTACGATGTGTAAATTTTTCTTCGAGTTATGGCTCCCGAAACATAGGAAATTGCTTATAAAAGGGGCGGTGCCACGCCCATTTTTTTAAATTTTGAAGTTTTCCTATTTAATGTTATAAATCCACTTGGGAAATGAAATACCATTGAAATAAAGCTCTTGTTTGCAAAGATAAAGATATTTTATTCGTAAACGACACTTTTAAAAATCTTTTATATAAAAGTGGGCGTTTTCCTTAACCGATTTCGTTAATTTTTCTTCAAAGCATTCCTTAAAATAAAGGCAACCTCCTTGCCGAATTTTGTTACGATAGGTTTAACTGTTTTTGATTTATGATTAATAATATTTGTAAAATTGATTTTATCAAAAGTGGGCGGTGCCATGCCCATTTTAGCAATTTTTTAAATGTGTATCAAGAGTCTCAGTATCAGTCCACACGTCAAATGTCAACATTCTAGGTGTATTATTTTCTAAATAATCAGGTTTTTTTGTGTTTTCCAAAATGTTATATATATAAAAAGTGGGCGTGGTTGTCTTCCGATTTCGATTATTTTCAAAACCAATCTATTCTGGGTCCAGACAAGCTCCTGTACCAAATTTGGTGAAGATATTTCAATATTTACTCAAGTTTCCTGTCAACGGACAGACGGACGGATATGGCTCAATCAAATTTTTTTTTCGATACTGATGATTTTGATATATGGAAGCATATATCTCTCGATTTCTTTATACCTGTACAACTAACCGTTATCCAATCACGGTTAATATACTCTGTGTGCAAAGCACGCTGAGTATAAAAATATGGCTCACTTTACAACATATAAAACTTTATAGGAAATATCCTAGACGTAATCATAAGGAATTAAAAAAAAGTTTCAACCTAATGTACATGGACCTATATTAATAAATTTATCTGGGATATAACAACCTTTGGTTAGACAACTGATTATGATGATTAATGACAAAAAGTTTTTGATTTTTTAATTTTAATATTATTTTTGATTATTTTTTCCGCTTTGTTGAAAGAAAAATGCTCGTTTTTTGCATGCACGGGATAATTTCTACATACAAGTATATTTTAGGTTGCAATAGTAAATAGTAAACGCTTATCTAGGCGTATAGGTACTTGCAACATATAGGTCGAATAGTATATGAGCGTTGATTTAAACATATTCTGAGGTAAGTATATACACATGTAAATCAGTAAAATTCCTTAAAATATATTTATATATAAAATTTTGAACCTCCTCACAATTTCGGTGTATGGATAAAATTCATTTAATTTTCAGCAAACTGCATGTTTCATCAATAAAATATATATGTAAATAAAAGTTTTAGCTCTTAAAATTATCAACAAACAAGTAAGGAAGGCTAAGTTCGGATGTAACCGAACATTACATCCTCAGCTGAGAGCTTTGGAGACAAAATAAGAGGAAATCGCCATGTAGGAAAATGAACCTAAGGTAACCCTGGAATGTGTTTGTATGACATGGGTATTAAATGGAAGGTATTAAAGAGTATTTTAAAAGGGAGTGGGCCATAGTTCTATAAGTGGACGCTTTTTCGAGAAATCGCCATAAAGGTGGACCAGGGTTGACTCTGGAATGTGTTTGTACGATATGGGTATCAAACGAAATGTGTTAATGAGTATTTAAAAAGGGAATGGGCCTTAGTTCTATAAGTGGACGCCTTTTCGAGATATTGCCATAAAGGCGGGCCAGGCTTGGCTCTAGAATGTGTTTGTACGATATGGGTATCAAACGAAATGTGTTAATGAGTATTTTAAAAGGGAATGGGCCTTAGTTCTATAGGTGGACCCCTTTTCGAGATATCGCCAAAAAGGTTGGCCAGGGTGTATCTATAATGTGTTTGTACGATAGGGGTATCAAATTAAAAGTATTAATGAGGGTTTTAAAAGGGAGTGGTGGTAGTTGTATATGTGAAGGCGCTTTCGAGATATCGACCAAAATGTGGATCAGGGTAACCCAGAACATCATCTGTCGGATATCGCTAATTAATTTTTATATGTAATACCACCAACAGTATTCCTGCCATGATTCCAAGGACTTTTGAATTCGCCCTGCAGAATCTTTTCATTTTCTTCTACTTAATATGGTAGGTGTCACACCACTTTACAGAGTTTTTTCTTAAGTTATATTGTGCGTCAAAAAACCAATCCAATCACCATGTTTCATCCCTTTTTTACGTATTTGGTATAGAATTATGGGTTTTTTTCATTTTACGAATTTTTCGATATCGAAAAAGTGGGCGTGGTCATAGTCGGATTTCGCCCATTTTTAATACCAAAATAAATTGAGTTCAGATAAGTACGTGAACTAAGCTTAGTAAAGATATATCGATTTTTGCTCAAGTTATTGTGTTAACGGTCGAGCAGAAGGACAGACGGTCGACTGTGTATAAAAACTGGGCGTGGCTTCAATCGAGTTCGCGCATTTTCACAGAAAACAGTTATCGTCATAAAAGCTATGCCCTTACCCAATTTCAAAAGGATTGGTAAATTTTTATTCGACTCATGGCATTAAAAGTATTCTAGACAAATTAAATGAAAAAGGGCGGAGCCACGCCCATTTTGAAATTTTCTTTTATTTTTGTATTTTTTTGCACCATATCATCACTGGAGTTGAATGTTGACATAATTTACTTATATACTGTAAAGGTATTCAATTTTTGTTAAAATTTGGCTTAAAAAATTTTCTTTAAGTGGGCGCGTTCGTCATCCGATTTTGCTAATTTTCATTTAGCACACATATAGTAATAGGAGTAACGTTCCTGCCAAACTTCATCATGATATCTTCAACGACTGCCAAATTACACGTTGCAAAACTTTTAAATTCCTCCTTTTAAAAGTGGGCGGGCCACGCCCATTGTCCAAAATTTTACTAATTTTCTATTCTGCGTTATAAGGTCAATCCACCTACCAAGTTTCATCGCTTTCTCCGTCTTTGATAATGAATTATCGCACTTTTCCGTTTTTCGGAAATTTTCGATATCGAAAAAGTGGGCGTGGTTATAGTCCGATTTCGCTCATTTTAAATAGCGATCTGAGATGAGTGCCCAGGAACTTACGTACCAAATTTCATTAAGATACCTCAAAATTTACTAAGTTATCGTGTTTATGGACAGACGGACGGACATGGCTAAAAGAATTTCTTTTTTCGCCCAGATCATTTTGATATATAGAAGTCTATATCTATCTGGAATAGTTTATGCCGTTACGGGGTACCATTATGCGAACAAATTAATATACTCTGTGAACTCTGGTCAGCTGAGTATAAAAACGTCTCAATGACTTTTTTCGTCACAGTATGCACACTAGGGGTGGTCCTTATTTGTATGGAGAAAATTGTATCATCAGATTTACAAAGTCTCAACCCCTAAATCGATAGTAATATAGGCGAGGATATCACACAAAAAATTGTATCCCGATTGGTGATGGGTTAGGCGTTCGCAGGGGGTCAAAGTTGAAATTGCTCTATGGAGACTCAAAAAATAAAAGTGATTTTTTTTATCTAATACTCGAAATCGGTAGCCCTGTGGTAGAAAATATCAGATGCAAATTCTGATCCCTATTGGAAACGCCTAAGGGGTGTCGCAGGGGGGTTGAAGTTCGGACTACCCTATGGAGACTCAAAAAATAAAAGTGATTTTTCTTTTTATCTAATACCCGAAATAGATATAACTATGGTCGGAGATATCACATACAAAATTTGGTTATGATTGGAGAAGCCTAAGGCGTGTCGCAGGGGGTAAAAGTTCAGACTACCCTATGGAGAGTCGCATCTGGCATCTTGCTACATGGCCCATGCGTCGACGCCCCACCAGAGGAGTTCAAAAAGCTGGTGAATCAAGAAGCGTGCAGAGGACGACTTGTCATAGGCGCAGATGCGAATGCGCATCACAGCGTTTGGGGAGGGGACGAAACTAATGATAGAGGTGAGTCCATTTTTTGCTATGTACTACAGAGTAGTATACAGGTGGCCAACAGGGGTAGCGTGCCTACATATGTTGGTCCTAATTCAAACAATGTGCTTGATATCACATTGAGTTCTGAGCTGGATATATCGTGGTATTAATGGAGGGTCCTTGACAGGCATATATCAGCTTCAGAATACCCCTATAGAGGGTAGAGAGGGGAATGCCTTTAGAAACCCCAGGGCAACCAACTCGTACAAATTTCAGAAATGTGTAGACTGGGGCAGCCTAAAGAGGGCAGGTGAAAGAGATGTTTAAGCCGGCAAAAATACCGGGATTGGTTACAAATACCGAAATTGAATGGGCAATAAAAACTTTTGCCGGGTCCAAATGGGAAATTCCCTGCTATATTGCAGATGGCCGGTGGAACGATTATAGAATGGCTAAGAATAATCTTTGAGGGTTGCATTAAACTGAACCAGTGAATTGGAGATCGGCTCCAGTAGTCTTCAGGCCGTTCACCTGCACCAGAAAGACTATAGGCCTATTAGTTTGACAGCTTTTCTGCCCAAACTCTAGCGAGATTGATAGATGTGTATATAAAATCAAATATGAACGAAAAATTATTCGCTTCAGCACAACATGCTTACACCAAAGGCAAGTAAGTCGATACTTCATTGCATATGCAACCCTGTGAAACTTAAGGCATATACAGATGACGTTTCAGTCATCTCAAGCCGCAGATGCCTAACCATAATCAGCTCTCTGATGTATTAGGCACTTCAGAATGTACATGCCTGGGCCTATTAATTTAGGTTAGCTGCGAATATTCAAATAAGCAGCCCCTGATCAAGAGCGGCTGGCGAGGAGGGTTTGGCTTAAAAGGTTTCATGCACTCTGTAAAACCCCAGTGACGGGGCGAATAGATGCCGATCGTAATTTAAGCATCCACAACCCAGACCGAGGCTATCCTGAGGGAATACCTACCCAAGATTGGGAGGCAACTATGCGCGAGGGATACACATTCAGGAAGGAAAAAAGCTCGATTCTTAATTATCAAGAAAGTTTATATTTGTAAGGTCTTATTTAAGGCATACTGAAATAACGATTTGGATATGTTATCTAAGGGCTGGCGAGTGTGACATTCGGAAATCTTAGTACACTGCTTGACACCGCGTCAAAACGACTTTCCGGCTAACGTGACATTCGTCTCCGTCCTGTTAAAACCTTGGCAGGGCTTGGGTACGTTCAAAGCCCGTCATAAATAAGTTGGTGGTGCAGGTTCGGTTGAGATTCTCCCGATTAACGCTGATCTGCCTCTGAACGCTGTTTTCATAAGGGACTATGTCAACCGTCACGTGGCCTCCCTGCGTCCGAATAGATCATTCAAGGTGACTGTACATTCGGACTAAGATAACGGCCAAAAGTGGGGACCCAATCACATTAAGGGGTAACGTAAATGCAAATAAAAATCAAGATATGGAAGGTACTTTCAACCTATTTATGAGACGAAAGCTACTTCGTTCCCCAGAAGAACCTGATGTATCGGCCGTAGGTCAAAATATCTCTTCGGACACGGAGATAAAACTAAAAGGAGCGGAATCCAACAGTAGGCATGAAGCATCTCCAAGGGCAAAACAGGAGAAGGCTAAAACAGGCACTCCTTCATTAAGTGACCTCATTAAGAAGATCTTCAAAATGTTGAGGCCTCAGGAGGGATCGAAAATAAGACGACCAAGTTAGGGAGATCAATTGATGATCTCTTTAAGTTTTTTAAAGGGCGGAATAATATACACTCTGAAATTAAGCCCTTAGCTCCATAATAAAGGCATTGTACATCGAATCCGCGCTGGAGGTAAAGGACTTAAAGAAGAAATAATTTCCAATGATACGGCTAAGGATGGAAGATCGTCACCCCCAGGGTGAAGACCGAGTAAGAATTCGACAAGGTAAATCAAGTAGCCAAGCCCACTACCACAGCCAATGACATGAGGGGAGTCACAAGCGAGTAAAATCGCAAGAGCCACTAAACCAGGGAAAGATGGAAAGGAAAGAAGACACCACAGCTCAAAAGTCGGCAGTGTGGCAGGTAGCCGAAATCAGAAAGGCGAATAGGGAAAATGTTTAAAGCCAGGCCGGATGCAATCCTAATTTCGAAGGCTGGAGATGCTACGTATGCTGACATACTGCGAAGAGTGAGGAGTTGCGAAGAACTAAAAGCCCTAGGGGGTGACGACAAAACAATGAAAAGAACGGCAAAAGGAGATTGAAGCAGTCCTAAAGGGGTCAGCGAAGGTCACAGCAAAGTATCAAACGGTCACACTACAGATTATAGACATCGATGAGATTACTACGCCCCATGAGATTTGTGATGTGATCCATCAGCAATGCAGGATAGAACGACCTTATCCAACTCCCACAAAAAGTGTACAGTGGTACAAAATCGGTACGTGTAATCCTTACAGCGGATGATGCCAAAGTTGTTCTAAAGGTGGAAGGAATAAGAATAGGATGGGTATCTTTTCGAGTTAGAGAGGTGAAACAGGAGAGATACTGTTATAGGTATGGGTTATTGACATATAGCCCAGAAGTGAAAAAAGACTATAGATAGGTCAAAACTTTGCAGGAAATGCGGTCAGGAGGGACAAAAGGCCGCGAACTGCTCAAGCGTACAGAAATGTGCGTTATATGGGGGACAATATTCGGCAGACAGTTTTAGATGCCCACAACGGGAAGAAAGCAACCATATTGCCCTATGAGATTGTTGCAACTCAATTTAAACCACTGTGAAGCGGCGCAAGACTTCTTATCCCAAACAATGTTTGAAGGAGGATTTGACATAGCGGTATTCTCTGAGTCGAACAGAAATAAGCAAGAGCAAGGCCTGCTCGCGGACCCGGCTGGGAAAGCCTCAATTTGGATACCAGGCTCCGATAGTGGCTGGATTCACGTGGGCAAAAATCAAAGAAATATACAATTTTAGTTGCTATACACCTCCGAGCATGACTAGCACAGAGTTTGAGAACATGATTCTTTGAATTGCCATAGAAGCACAGGGTAAACAACCGCTTATAATGTGGAGACTTCAATGCATAGTCAACTATATGGGGTAGTAATAGAACTAACGATAGAGGTAGAGTTCTTCTCGAACGCCTTACACCCCTGAGGCTAGAACTTCTAAATGAGGCAAGGAAATATACATTCGACACTGGCAATAGACACTCCGTTATAGATCTCACGAAATAGCGAGACGGGCATAATGGTACATCAGTAACGTCTACACACACAGCGACCACAAAGCTATTAGCCTAGAGCTAGTGGAAACTTCACCTAGGACAGGTTCCAACCAACTGCAAAAAAAAAGATGGAAACAACACCTTTTTGAACCAGAAGCATTTGATGTTGTATGGAATGATGTCATAATACGAAGGACACATGCGGAAAATCGGTTCAAATATCTAAGTCATTGAGCGTGATGATGCTTCCAAGCCCAGAAGTCGCGCAAAGGTCAATCCGGCTCCGGTATATTGGTGGACCGATGAAAGCGCGGAGGAGCGTAGAAAATGCCACAAGGAACGACGAATGGCACATATGGCACACTCGTCGCCTCGATATTATGAGCTACACAATACCTACATAGTCCAAAGAACGACGCTTAACAATGCTATAAAAAAGAGCAAGAGAGCGTGCTTCAAGGAACTGATGGATAGTGATGATCTCGATCCTTGGGTTCAATAGGATTCAATAGGAAAGATTTTCGAACATCTTATTAGTGAGCGTCTGAAACAGACCCTTTAAAACCCAGGTGGCTTGTCAAATAGTCAGTTTGGATTTCGAAAATCGAGATCCACGATACATGCAATACAAACAGTTGTCAATATAGCTCGCGAAACCATAACCGGAGGCCAAAGAAAAAGAAAGCTCTGTGCACTGTTAACTTTGGATATTAGGAACGCCTTTAACACCTCGAACTGGATGCAGATAATGACAGCGCTACGAAACTTTGGCACACCTTCTTACCTGCTCAGAATAATTGGTAGCTATTTAAGCCACAGAGTACTCCTTTTTGATACGGATGAGATATCAAGAAAGCACAACATCACGGGCGATGTCTCTCAGGGATCTGTTCTAGGTCTAACCCTATGGAATGCGATGTATGACGGTGTGCTGCAAATCGACCATCCAGGAGGCACGGAAATAGTCGGCTATGCGGATGATATTGTCATAGTAGCAGTGGCCAAGAAACTTTATCTGCTTCAAGAATTATGTAATGACGACGTGGGAAGAATAAAGGAATGGCTGACGAAAATGGGGCTGGAGATGGCTAACAATAAGACAGAAGTGGTTTTGGTGAGCTCAAAGCTGATGGTGTATGAGTTAGTCCTGACCAGACCTGTTGAATTTGAATAAGCATTAGTAATCAATTAATTATATGCCAATTTTAATGGCCAATGATTATTTCAATTTCTTTCCGAAAAAAATCATGATTTTTAACGATTATTGAAAAAAACGCTTTTTTGATTACTTTTAATTATTTGTAATTGTTTCGATTATTTTTGATTTTATTTTTTATTTTTTAAATTTTTTCCGCTTTGTTGAAAGAAAAATTCTTGTTTGTTGCATGCACGTATAGATACTTATTATCATTATTAAAATGGAAAAGTGCAAGTTCTACTCGTCACGTTTGGGTTCAGATCTTCCACCCAGTGTTTTGTGGCGAAATTTAAAAAGTTTGCGTGTTTGTGGTAAGGCCATTTCCGAATGCTCCTTGAATTCAGATGTCCTTAATAATGCATTTCTTAGTGATCCTATGTGTAGTTTAAGTCCTGTGAATTCCCTGTATTGTGTACCTGCATGCAATTCGGGGGAGAGGCTTGAGTTCTCTGCGGTGACAGAAGTTGATGTCATAAGGTGCATCCTCAAAATTAAAACCAAGGTTATGGGAGTGGATGAAATCCCTATCAAATTTTTGAAAATTATTCTTCCGTTCGTAATAGGGACAATAACTCATATCATCAATCACTCTATTACAACCTTATGCTTTCCGGATGTATGGAAAGTGGCCAAGGTTCTACCTCATCCTAAAATATGAAGGCAAACTCTCCGGAGACTTTAGACCTATAAGCATTTTACCAATTTTGTCTAAAGCATTCGAAGGTTTACTAGCGGAGCAAATTGGCACACACATACTTAAACATAACTTATTATCTCCGTGTCAGTCCGGATTCAGAGCTGGACATAGCTGCTCAACTGCCCTAATAAAAATTTTGGATGACATACGTGTGCCCTTTGACAAAGGCCAACTAACGCTTCTATGCTTACTCGACTTTTCCAAGGCATTCGACTCTGTTAACCACTCATTGTTATGTTACAAGTTGCAACGATACTTTAGATTCGGTAACAACGCTCACAACTTGATAAAATTTACCTATTCGGCCGGTCACAATTCGTGAGCAACGGTGCTGATATATCGCAGCCAAAGGAGTTAAGAGCTGGTGTTCCTCAAGGGTCTATACTTGGTCCTTTGCTATTTAGTCTCTTTGTAAACGATGTGTTTAATGTGTGTAAATATTGTTAATGTGCATGCGTACGCTGACGATATTCAGTTGTATTTGTCTAGTGAGTTTACTGATATATGTGACTTATGTTGTCGAGTAAATAGGATTTGTCATCCATATTATGTTGGGCGAATGACAATGGCCTATGTCTCAATGTTTCAAAATCATA
Source organism: Eurosta solidaginis (assembly GCA_029619165.1). NCBI lineage: Eukaryota > Metazoa > Arthropoda > Insecta > Diptera > Tephritidae > Eurosta > Eurosta solidaginis. The sequence goes on along the minus strand of JARSSU010017578.1, from coordinate 4,295 downwards.
CATGTTACCTATTGCTAAGAAAAACATATCGAGCCTTCAAATACCTGCAATAATTATTGGCAACTCTAACGTGAATACCGTCAATAAAGTAAAGAATCTTGGTATAGTGATTAATTCCAGTCTTAATGGCAGCGACCATATTAACGCCGTGATGGGTAAAGTTTATGGCACTTTGCGTAATCTGAGGCAGTCCACGCCCTACACTCCCTTTCAAATTTGGAGAAAGCTAGCCATACAGCTCATTATGCCAATCATAACATACTCAGAGTTGGTATACAATGCATTAGACTCGAGCTCTGCCCATAAAATGGAGGTTGCTTTCAACCACGTCACTCGGTATGTGTATGGCTTGCAAAATTTGACCATGTATCTGCATGGAGATCCCGTCTATTAGGTTGCCACATAACTGAGTATCAAAGGGCAAGGAGTTGCATATTTTTATTCTGACTAATCTTAACGAAGTCTCCCCCATACTTGTATGACAAACTTGCGTTTAATAGGTCCACCAGGTCATGTACTCTGAATATACCCAGTTTTAATTATGTGGCATCGGCTAGGCTGTTCTTCGTCAACACCATACGTATCTGGAACTCAATACCGTCTACTGTGAGAAACTCTTTAAACCAAAACAACTATAGACGTGTTCTTTATAGTTTTTTTTTCTAATAAAACATAAACCAACTATCAGCATAATGCTCTACTGACATCTTACCTTCCTTTTTCTATGCTTTTTATACTTAAGCTATTTATTCTGTTTAAAATTTGTTAAATTAATTATATGTATGTATATTTATAAATGAATCCGATTCACTTGACTTGTAATAATTTTGTGTTGTACGATAAAAGGTTATGTTATCTTACTGTACTAATAACGAACTCTTAAATAAATGATGATGATGATGATATAGGACGAATAGTATATCAGCGTCGATTTAAACATATTCTGAGGTAATTATATGCACAAGTACATAATTTGCTACACTTATTATATAAAACGAGCCTGACCCGTGCACATCTTGCGCAGCCAATAAAAAAGTCTCTTATCAAATATCAACAGAAATCAGCTGTTCTATTAACTTACAGTTTGCGCTGCCATCAAGCGTATAATAGCAACTGCCGTCAATCAATTAAAACTTACAGCTTGTGCTGCCATCTAGCCTGCAATAGCAACGGCCGGTAATGCAGTGCAAATATTCCCAATAGTGCCATAGTACACATAGATTTCTTTGTGTGCGCACAATCGTTTATTTTTTAACAAATTATTTCAATAAAATATAAACAAAAGCACTACGACCAAAATTTCCCAAACTCGCTAATAGCCCGATTCTCCATCTTTACAACCTAAACTTTATTTACAGATTTGGATTCCAAATAGGAGCGAAAAAGGGACCCGTACATAAAAACAGCAATTAGAAATAATATATATGATAATAACAATCCTCTATGGTTTCATCCTTAAGTCAAGCCAATTTTGTTATATCCAAAACTAATATATCCGCTATTTTGGATTAAGTTATGGCTATGCGCTGATTGTTTTGTAATCAATTGGTATCATATTGTAAGCTTTATTTTTGCAATATTGGGTTCATATCATCGCCACTGTGTGAATGTTCTTCGTCCCTCACTTTTAAGGAGCTTTATCATAAATAAGCATTTTTGCCTTCGGATTATTAACACTGAGGTCAAGCCGAGTATTTTAGGACGCGTATTAGCAGTCGACCGCTGTTACAGACTTTTACCATATATTATATATTTATTTGGAAAATATCCAACCTTGTTGAAATAATACTGTATGATAGGCAAACAAATGTGTTTGGAATTTTTCGTAAAAGTATATATAAACTTTAAGCCGTATATTTTGAGAACCGTTCAAGAAAACAAAGTTTTTCTTTAGAGGTTTAATTGGTGTATCAATGACACGATAATTTATGGGTGGGTATGTATGTACCTATATGCCTAAATAAGCGCTCACGATATACCGCTAATTCATGAATGTACTTATATGAACATGAATGGCGGCCACCATGGTATGATGGTAGCGTGCTCCGCCTACCACACCGTATGCCCTGGATTCGCACCCCGGGCAAAGCAACATCAAAAATTAGAAATAAGGTTTTTTAAATTAGAAGCAAACTTTTCTAAGCGGGATCGCCCCACGCAGGGTTTGGCAAGCGCTCCGGGTGTATTTCTGCCATGAAAAGCTCTCAGTGAAAACTCATCTGCTTTGCAGATGCCGTTCGGAGTCGGCATAAAACATGTAGGACCCGTCCGGCCAATTTGTAGGGAAAATCAAGAGGAGCACGACGCAAATTGGAAGAGAAGCTCGGCCTTAGATCTCTTCGGAGGTTATCGCGCCTTACATTTCTTTTTATTTACTTGTATGAACAAAACAATCAGTGCAAAATAGTGGATATATTAAATTTGAATATAACAAAATTGGCTAGAGTCAAGGATGAGACCATAGAGGATCGTTGCTAAATGAAAGCTTTGGACGCCAACTTCTGAATGGAACATTTTTTACATGTCTGGGCAATTAGACAAATCGCCGATTTCGATCCCGCACTATTTTATAAAATAAGTGTAGCAAAATATGCACATGTGTACCTATATACTTACCCGAGAATATGTTTAAATCAACGCTCATATACTATTCGACCTATATGTTGCATGTATATATTCGCCTCGATAAGCGCTTACTAATTACTATTGCAACCTAAAATGTACTTGTATCTAGAAATTATACCATACATGCAACAGACGATAATTTTTCATTCAGCAAAGCGGAAAAATAGTCAAAAATAATCAAAAACGAAAATAAAAAAAATAAAAAAAAATCTAAAAGAATCGAAAATTCAGCCTTTCATAAACGTAAAAAATCATGATGATTATTTTCTAATGGTATAATAATTTATAATATTTTTTCAATCATATTAAAATAGGTAAATTATACTATTTTAATTGATTTAAAAAATGTATTCTTCAGGTTGTAAGTGATTTTGAACTAATAGCATTGGAAAATATGCCTTGTTTGATCAGTGATGAACAAGAACGAGAATTATCTACAGATGTTAAATATTTATATCAAATGGCCAAAACAATTTCAAATGGTGCTGGGTTAATTTAGCTAACATAAAACCAGGAACAGTTGTACATTCTTGATGGCTAACCAAAGCAAGCAGGGTATTACGTCTATATACAACAACTAATACACCATAGGAAAATTTTAAAGTTCTAGCAGTTTATATTATTAGAATTTATGTGCCAATGTATTTCAATGAAAACTACTATAATTCTGTTGTATACGGCAGTGTACTTTTTATTTATTTATTTATTTATTTATTTATTATTTAAAGTCGACGACAAACTATGGTCGACTGCATAATATAAAAGATATATAAATATACAACTCAAAAGATAAAATTTAAGATATATCGAGCTTTCAACAATGTTATATTACAAACAAAGAAATATTAATGAACATTACTATTTAATTTCAGAATATAATAATAATAAGAAATATGAGCAGAAATAAGATCTTATGCCGAAATCTTATACTGGCGGAATGCATCAGATTCCGCTCAGCATGATTTCGGAATGCAGTGGATTCCAATCTCCCTGTTGGAATGCAACAAGATTCCAATCAGCATGTCATGGGAATCCGGCAGTGCTAAGAGTAGTGTAATGAGGATACGCCATCACAAGGCATAAAAAAGTAACATGACCTGTGTTGTTGGAATGCACCGGATTCCAATCAGCTCGATGCCTGACCCATAAGATTTACTGCCGAATGCATACGATTCCGGTCAGTGACTCTTGAAAAACATGTTTTTTTACGTTGTTTGGAATGCACCAGATTTCCAATCAACACAGTACTGTCCTTGTTTCCTTCTTAATGAGACATGTTGATAAATGTTCCTCCATCCTTAAGCGAGATAGTTCCTGTTTTATCGAAGAATAAAATGCCGGCAAATTAAATTAGCTTGTATTTCTAAATTAGATAGGCAGTTATTGCATTACGTATAGTGCAAAGTACATTCAAGACTGATGCAGCTATACAGTCATTGTAGTGCGCGCACCAGATAAGAGAGGATTATTTTTAGCAAAGTTTCGTCGACAAAGGGGTAAATAGAAAGGAACGTAGTGTCTGGATACTCTAAGGGGAAACCGCAAAACAAGCGGCTGAAGGAGTCCGCGGAATCAATTTCTCCAATAATGAGCTTATGGATGAACAATACCCCCAGTACTATTCTCCGATTGCCAGAGTGGGTAGTTAGTAAGAAGAATCTACTTCTGTA
>JARSSU010017577.1:0-10237 GCA_029619165.1 Eurosta solidaginis | reverse complement strand
TCAAAGAAAACAAAAAGTTGCATAAATATTATAATTGCATAAGTTAATAATATGCCATAACTTTACCGCGGCAGTCCCAGTGCCACACGTCCTTTTTTCTTTTTTTTTGTACTTTTACTTCGAATGTCATAAAATATATAAAAACGTATTTACTAGCATCTGGCATTTAAAATTTCTCGCTCATCGCAATTCCCTGATTTCGGGTAACGGCAACTTAATACGCTCTCTTTAAAAACTTATGAAATTGGACTTTGACTGTAGTGGCTTGTAGCCAAAGATTTAACAGTGGATATGAACTTTTAGTGACGATGTTTGCTTAGCTGCCTCTGTAGCATCTAGTGTTAAGCTGGAGTCATTGGTGCCGTATGTAGTATCGCTGTATCCGTATCCCCTAACGTAATCGCTGTTTATTCGCGTTTACGACGGTAAACCAAAACCCAATTGGGTGGCTACGATACGGTTACGACCTTAGCGGCACCAATAATCGATTGCATTTATTTTCATAAGGTGGTCGAATCAGCTGTTATAAGGTTACCGATACGGTTCCGATAAAGGACCAATGTCTCCAGCTTATTGAGTCTCAATTTACGTAACATGCCCGTTGGCTCTAGGCATAGAATAGCGAATTGGTCCTGTGACGAGAACTGCGTTCGAGTATGTGATTGCTATTGTCAGAGCATGATTGCGAATGGTGACGTCATTTTCAATTCATCACGGTGATTTCTTACAAACCTCACTGGAGTTTACTGTGATTTTCAGTCGCTGTGACGAAATAACAGGTACAAGAGTGTTTGACAAATTCAAGGGTAAGGAAACAGCGTCGTAAACGACGTTTCTTTTTTCATGTTATAGTCGTAGTAGGTTATGTGGCTTTGATGGAGTGATAACTCGGTTCAACTACTCTACAATAGCGTATAAAGGTTTCCGTGGAAGTGAAGTCATCTCATCCTTCAGCCTGTTTATTTCAGCAGCTCAATATTAAATATGTGTAGCTTTACGTATCTGCTTAAAAATGTTAGGAGGTATGTATTCTTCTCACACGATTTGGCTACAGGCTTTAGTATTGAATTACTTTTTAATAAGTAAATTATCGAAAGTATTGTACACTTTTTGAATTAGGCCATCTCCTGGAGGCTGGCACCCAAACTCTATAAAAACTATATATGTGGTTTGTGTACCCAATGTAAGCTCAGGATAACTCGCCCTTTTTTTCGTTACCCATTCTGTGGAAAAAGCTACCGTACAAAATTATGTCCAAGTTGAAACCTCCAAAACAAAAATGCAAAGTTTTTGCTTTTTTTTACTGTAGTTTGTTTTACCAAGGTAAGCGCAGGATACCTCCCACTGCCTCTTTTGTCGCTAGTCCACCCTTGGAAAAAATTATCGTAACGAAGCTGAAACCACCCAATCATGCAAAATTATTGTTATGACACTATGGCTTGTTTTGACCAAAGGAGCCCAGGATGGCCCAATCAATTTTTTGTCGCCAGGTACAACTGAAAAAATATTAACAGCAAGAGCAAAAAAAACAAAAAGCAAAAGGTCAAGCTGTGTGAACTGGCACCCCAAAATACGTTTTTTTTTAATAAAAATTTGTGATTCGTCTGCCCAAGAACAGCTCATTCATAATTTCCCTAGCCCAAGCTTAATAAAAATATAGTAAAGAATTATGCGACTTGAACCCTTATCAAAAAAATCAAAATGATTTTTTACAAGGTGGCTCGTTGCCCCAGGTAGCCCATGTTTGTATAGCCTAACCCACTCTAGACCGAACAATTTCAAAAACGGGTGAAGCGGCACTCGAGTGCGAACTTATTATAAATTTACTTCTCAACAATCACCGCATTATCGGGTCTTGAAAAATACCGGGATCCCTGGATTAACTCAACTTAAAATTGTTTCCAATAAAACGTATATAAATTGTTCCACTCATTTCCATACATAACTTTTTTCCACAGAATCAGCTTATTTGCCCCAAAGTGCAATGTTCAGCTACGGTTCAATCCTAGTTAAAAATATTTCAAATCATCTCTTCATCGTCAACAACAGCGGAAAACGTGTCTATTGGTGTTGTCTACTGCGCTAGCCTTGCATTCACATACCTAATAAATTACTTTCGCATTTGCTTCCTATTCTACTTTACATTCGCATACATACATGTTTGCTTTGCTGTACATCTTTCCTTTAGGTACTCTAACTCAGAGTAGATGCGCTGGTGTTTGTGCGTCTGTGTGTGTTTCAGTAAACCACCTAGCTCGTAGCCCCAAATTAATTAATCCAGTCTATAGATATATATATTGTCACTACATTATGAATGAATTGGTTTAAGTTTATTGCCGCAACACTAATGGCCGGCCACATCATCGTTGACCATTGCATCATTGCCTTTGGAGCAAGTTGCAAACTTAATAAGTTCGCAAGTGCAACACACCAGCAGCAGCAAGTGCAGGAACAGCAGTTATCCCGACATCTTAAAAACTTCGATAAATTAAGTTTGATAACTTTGAAGGCATTAAAATCTTTGTACATATATTGAGTGTGGTTTTGAGGGTTGCTAAGTAAGTAAGATTACATTTATTTGATACTTTCAGTGAAAGAAACTAAAGCATAAAACTCCATTGAATTAAAAGTGTAATTTTATTTATAATTTGTACGTGGCCCCTTTCCTTCTTCTTGAATATGCAAGCTAAAGCAAGACCCGTGATAGCTTTGTATTCCTTATTTTTCCTCTATTTTTCCTGTTCTTTTTCCTTTCCTCTTCTCTCCTTTCCATCCCTTTCCTTTCCTTTCCTTTTTTTCTTTCTCTTCTTTTTCTTCCCTTCCTTCCCTTTCATTATCCTTTCATTTCCTTTCCTCTCTTTTCTACTCATTTCTTTCCTTTCGATACTTTCTCCCTTCCTTTCCTTTCTTTTTCCTTTCCGTCCTCTCCTTTTCTTGTGGTATCCCCCTCAGTCGCTACCATTATTATTGTTTTATTTTGTTTGCTTTATGTTAGTTTATTTAAATTTGTATTACTTAATTTAATTATTTATTTTACCTTTAATTTAATTAATTTTATTTATTCTTATTTTATTTAATCTATTTTATTATATATTTTTTGATATTAATTTAATGTGTTTCATTTTATTTTATTTATTTATTTAATTTTTTATTTCATTTTATTTTGTTTTGTTGTAGTTATTTTATTTTAGTTGATATATATTTTATGTTATTTTATTTCATTTTATTTTATTTATTTCATTTAATTCGTTTAATTTAGTTTTATTTTATTTTTTCTCCTTGAGAAAACTTGTCGATGTATAATATAGTCGCTTAGACCTTAGAATATGGTTTGGCCGTAAAAAGGGTGCAAAGTTTTGAACTTAGCTATCAATATATGGAAATGATTCACATACCAATTATATCGGTCTAGGTTTAAATAGACTCAGTGTTATAATGATTTAAAAACCCCACCCCATCCCTGGAATAAGGCAAACGGTTCTAAAAATGTCTGATATGATATAAACATGCTCTGAAAGTAGTCCCAAAACAATTCCGTATTGTTTCGGAATTAATCACGATATTATTTTTAGAGCAGTCCTGAAAATGATACAGAACTGTTTTTGTGTGATTCCGAAAAAAGCCGAAAGCAATACTGAACATAATATTCTTACAATGATCACCAAATTATCCTGAAAAAGTAATTCAAAATATTCCCGAAACGAAGGTCACGATGAATTATCGGGAAACTAACCGTAAAAAATCCTGAACAGATCTTGAAAACACCTAAATATTCTTATATTACCTCACCAACAATCACGAAACTATCCCGATATATTTCGAAAGCAATTTCAAAAGTAGTACCTAAACGATTCACAGATGAAATCAAAATGATGAGATGGTATATTTTTCTTAAATTTCTTGAATCTCGACTTATATGACATTGGTCATTGCCAATTATGTTCATTGGCAGTGACGGCGACACCGTTCATTTCCAAACCAAATTGGCAAAGGATGACCGAAAACAGTTACAATTTATACCACCCAGTCGAAACATCAACAATCAAGAGTTTTTTTCTTTATTTTAAATTTAGAAAAATTCACCACCTTATTTGCTAAGTAAAATATACGGCACCTCTATTGTAATTTTTTCTCTCCCTAAAATTTTTTCAAATTCAAACAATTGAATTAGTTTATTCCCCAAATCTCATAGCACATGAATTCTTAGTTTAAATCTGAGTATGGCAACACTGTTCTCCTTCATGGTACCTAAGAACTCCCATTGACCAATTAATGACTTTCATTCATTATTTTACTGCAAAATTTAAAGCTTTCACAGAATTAATCTCTACCACAATTATGCAGAGTACAGAATACCGTTATACGATTAAAAAAGTGATTTCATGCAGATAGAAAACAAAAAAACAAGACCAATTTATTAGGAATGGTATGGAGAGATGGACAAGTATTTTTACTTTCCTATTTTTTGCAACAGTAAACAACTTAAATGCTAAAAAAGGAGACACTTTTCACTGTTTAAGGCTGTTAAGCTTAAGATTATTATAAGATAAAGGAGTGACTTGCAATACAAGGAACCATGTACCTTGCTGCAAAGCAGAAAGGGCGGTGGTTGCGGGCCAAGAGAGCTTAATTGTTTATTAATATAGAGTGGGGTAACGATAAGACTTCAGCCTTCTTGAGATATGTAAGGGAAGTAACATTGCGACTGCAGTTTCCCCGAGAAAATTAACCAAGTGACAAAGCAACCCTGACTGTGGCGCTAATATAATTCAATATACACACCTATCATCCTTCGTTTCAGCGAGTGCACAAGCGGTTATAGAAACGTTCAGATCTCCAAAAGCAAGGCGCAGCGCATGAAGTGAGGCGGCGGATAGCGCACTGCTTCCCACGATGCCAAAGTCCAAAATATTGTTGCAATGGGTGGGTAAGTCAAAGACGCGCTGAAACTGTTGCAGCGACAGAACCTGAATGTACCGACAGCGGTACTGGAATGTAGTTCTGGTATCTCGACAAACGGAGTAGGGACAAACTACGTCTGCGAATAACAAGAAAAGGAGATGGAGATGCTGCTGGAGGATAAACAGCACAACAATGGTGATGGCTTTTAACTGAAGACGCAACATTCGGTGTTTATCTTACCTCTAAAGCGATAAGGCTTTTGGCCCACGGTTGGCATACTAACAGGGAAATAAAGCGGTACAAATTTCTGGCTTTTGTTGGGAATGTATGTATGTATCTTGAGAACACATGGGAGGCATTTTCCGCTACATGACACGTAATTCGCTTCAGCATAAGATATATCAATTCAATATTGAATGTACTTAGATCTTTCACCTTAAAATTATTCCTATCAAATTTTCTTCAAATTCTTTTTATTTCATTTCAGGCTCACCGTGGCACGTTGAAATCAATGTCTACACCCGGTCTAACAGCACTGGGCGCAATCGACGCGCCTTGTACCCGCTAATACGCCGGCCGGTTTTTGAGATACTGCCGCCTCCTGGACAAAGCCTACGAAAGCGAGTGCGTGGCACAGTTTTGAACACCAACCAAGTCTAAACTGAATGCCAGAGTCACCCATGAGGCGGCAAATGGTGCTGCACGCATCGAATTTGTACCCACCGAAGTGGGTACACACATCATTGAAGCATCCATAAATGGCACAAAAATAACTGGCGGTCCCTAATTGCAAAGTTTACGATGCCAGTCTAATAAAGTTACAGATGTTAATGGTGGTGTTGTCGGACAACCATGTCAATTTCGTGTCGATGCAAGTGCTGCTGGCGAAGGTCAGCTAGAAATATCTATAAATGAAGGCGAGTACCAAATCATGTACAAGTGGTAGGTGGTGGACGTTGTTTGGTCTCCTTCACACCCGAACAAGCTAAATCACATTTGATCGATATTATTTAATGGCGAACGGTACGTGGCTGCCCATTTGTATGCGCCGTAGCTGACACATCACGTGTCATGTTGAATCTTTCGAATTTGGAATTGGTCCAGTTAACCGGCAGCTTCGTTCATATAACCGTAAGTGGTGGAGGCGCGCTGAATTGGCGGTGAGTGTACGTGGACCGCATGGTGAATTACCTGACGAGTTACAGGCGATATACATGCTGGATTTACAGCTGAGTTTACGCCCATTGCAGTGGGTGGACACTCGATCACTGTGGAGTATAATGGTTTTCCAGTGCAGGTACACCATCTTGGCGAATCTTATGATGCTACGAAAGTGGTGGTGGGTAGCGTGTCGCGTGGTACCGTTGGACGTCCGGTGCAATTTTCTGTGGATGCTGGTGATGCAGGCGAGGGTAATTTGGAGATAACAATTTCGGCGAAAGGTCAAATATACCAACACAAGTGCATCCGCAAGGCAGTGCAGGTAAATAAAGAGAATTTTTCTCAAGCACTTATAGCTGGGATCGTAACAGTATACATTTTTGTTACAAGAATAACTTTTCAATTATAATTTTTATACTCAGTTGAGCAGAGCTCACAGAGTATATTAAGTTTGATTGGATAACGGTTGGTTGTACATATATAAAGAATCGAGATAGATATAGACTTCCATATATCAAAATAATCAGGATCGAAAAAAAATTTGATTGAGCCATGTCCGTCGTCCGTCCGTCCGTCCGTCCGTCCGTTAACACGATAACTTGAGTAAATTTTGAGGTATCTTGATGAAATTTGGTATGTAGGTTCCTGAGCACTCATCTCAGATCGCTATTTAAAATGAACGATATCGGACTATAACCACGCCCACATTTTCGATATCGAAAATTTCGAAAAACCGAAAAAGTGCGATAATTCATTACAAAGACCGATAAAGCGACGAAACTTGGTAGATGAGTTGAACTTATGACGCAAAATATAAAATTAGTAAATTTTGGACAACGGCGTGGCACCGCCCACTTTTTAAAGAAGGTAATTTAAAATTTTGCAAGCTGTAATTTGGCAGTCGTTGAAGATATCATGATGAAATGTGGCAGGAACGTTACTCTTATTACTGTATGTACGCTTAATAAAATTAGCAAAATCGGAGAAGGACCACGCCCACTTTAAAAAAATTTTTTTTAAAGTAAAATTTAACAAAAATTTAATATCTTTACAGTATATAAGTAAATTATGTCAAGATTCAACTCCAGTAATGATATGGTGCAACAAAATACAAAATAAAAAGAAAATCAAAATGGGCGTGGCTCCGCCCTCATTAAATTTGTCTAGGATACTTTTAATGCCATAAATCGAACAAAAATCAACCAATCCTTTTGAAATTGGTAGGGCATAGATTTTATGGCGTTAACTGTTTTCTGTGAAAATGGAAATCGGTTGATGCCACGCCCAGTTTTTATACACAGTCGTCCGTTTGTCCTTCCGCATGGCCGTTAACACGATAACTTGAGCAAAATCGATATATCTTTACTAAACTCAGTTCACGTACTTATCTGAACCCACTTTACCTTGGTATGAAAAATGACGAAATCCGACTATGACCACGCCCACTTTTTCGATATCGAAAATTGCGAAAAATGAAAAAATGCCATAATTCTATACCAAATACGAAAAAAGGGATGAAACATGGTAAGGTAATGGATTGTTTTATTGACGCGAAATTAACTTTAGAAAAAACTTTATAAAATGGTTGTGACACCTACCATATTAAGTGAAGAAAATGAAAAAGTTCTGCAGGGCGAAATAAAACACCCTTAAAATCTTGCCAGGTATTACATATATAAATAAATTAGCGGTATCCAACCGATAATGTTCTGGTTCACCCTAGGTCCACATTTTGGTCGATATCTGGAAAACGCCTTCACATATACAACTACCAACACTCCCTTTTAAAACTCTCATTAATACCTTTATTTGATACCCATATCGTACAAACTCATTCTAGAGTCACCCCTGGTCCACCTTTATGGCGATATCTCGAAAAGGCGTCCACCTATAGAACTAAGCCCCACACCCTTTTAAAATATCATTAACACCTTTCTTTTGATACCCATATGTACAAACAAATTCTAGGTCACCCCTGCTCCACCTTTATGGCGATATCTCGAAACGGCGTCCACCTATGGAACTAAGGATACTCCCTTTAAAATACTCATTAGCACCTTTCGTTTGATACCCATATTGTACAAACAAATTCTAGGGTCACCCCTGGTCCACCTTTATGGCGATATCTCGAAAACGGCGTCCACCTATAGAAACTAAGGCCCACTCCTTTAAAAATATCATTAACACCTTTCGTTTGATGCCCATATTGTGCAAACGCATTCTAGAGTCACCCTGGTCCATCTTTACGGCGATATCACGAAAAGGCGTCCATCTATAGAACTAGGTCCACGCCCTTTTAAAATACTCATTAATACCTTTCATTTGATACCCATATCGTACAAACGCATTCTAGAGTCAACCCTGATCCACCTTTATGGCTATATCCCTAAATGGCGTCCACCTATAGAACTATGGCGCACTCATAAAATACTCTTTAATGCCTTTCATTTGATACACATGTCATACAAACACATTCCAGGGTTTCCCTCTGTTCATTTTCCTACATGGTTATTTTCCCTTATGTTGTCACCATAGCTCTCAACTGAGTATGTAATGTTCGTTACACCCGAACTTAACCTTCCTTACTTGTTTGAATTGCTTCTTTCGCTCAGAAATTAACAGTTACTTTTTAAGCTTTCATTTCGCTCGGAGAATAATAACAGGATTTCAGTTTTTTATTTGCTAGAAAATTCGAATTTCTTGAGTTTTTTTATTTCACTCGGAAAAATATCAGTTTCTTTTTTGAGTTCTTACTTCCTTCAAAACTAACAGTTTATTTTTCTAGTTTATTTTTTCGTACGTTTATAGCTATTTTTAAAAATTTTAGGTCTCGCTCGGAGACAACAGCTGTTTTTGAGTTTTTATTTTGCTTGGGAAATAACAGTTAATTTTCGACATTTTCATTCACTCGGAAAAGTACCGTTTTTTTAGTTTTTTCGCTCAGAGAATATTAGAGCTAATGTAAAAATAATAACAACATTGCCATTGTTTATCTCGCTCGAATATAGAAGTAATTTATGAGTTTTTATTCGGTCGAAAATAACAGTTGTTTGTATTACTTCGGTACACAAAATAACAGTTCTTATTTCTAGTTTATTTCTTAATTGGAAATATAGTAGCTATTTAAATGTGAGTATTTATTTTGCTGGAATACATATTGTGTTCGCGACTTTTATTTCGCTCGAGAATAACATTTATTTTTCGAAATTTTTGGAAGTATAAATCTTTTTTTGAGTTTTGTTTATTTCGTTCGAATATGAGAGTAGTGTTATTTTTTTATTTCACTTAGAGAATATTTCAATTTTCAAGTTTTTTATTTCGTTTGGATATAATTTTTATTTTTTGAGTTTGCTACTTTATCCGAGATCTTATTGTTCGCATATTTTACTTCATTCGAAAAGTATGAGTACGTTTTGGTTATTTCTTTCATGCTCAGAAACTTGAACGCCGCCTTAACCAAACTCAAAAATATTCAACAAAACTCCAAAAAATTTTCGATTTTTTTATAGTAAAACTCAAAAAATAAAAATGAAGCCCTTTAGATAGTAATGATTTAAACCTTATGACTGGTTTTCAATTTGAATCAAGCCCAGTTCTAGGTGAGTTCATGGTTATAAAAATCCTTTAAATTTATATTTTCATCTCTTTTCACAGAGTTTCCGTGTCGTTTGTGCCAACTGAGCCGTGTGACATACTATAAATGTCACATTCAATAAAAAATGCCTGTGCCTGGTTGTCCTCTAACCGTAATATCAGTGCGGCATGTCGGGTCCACAGTTTCTCTCGGTGGTCCGGTCCCGTACATCAACCAAATTCCTTTGTTATCAATCCCGCTGGCGGTCGTTATGAAGATATGAGGTCACTGTTGAGGTATGTATTCGTTGTGGAGTTAGTGTATACCCTCTACAAAATTTTATACTCACTTTTTATATATAGTATATGTGTACTATCTTTTTTCGCGCTGTCTCATCCTCACCGCACACTCCTCGAAAGTCTTCAGTCACTCACTCATATCCAATTAGGGATTTAAGTATAGTATTTTTTTTATGCACTTATGTCTTTTCAACTTTATTTTGTGCATATCCGAGCTTTCGGTTCTCATCGAATACAGTTTTCCTTTAAAATAGTATTCACATTTCTTAATATAGAAATCAATCAGTGACTTTTGGAGGTA
>JARSSU010017576.1:0-39370 GCA_029619165.1 Eurosta solidaginis | reverse complement strand
CCCAAATGACCCCGACGGAGATCCCGTACGGATCCGAAAACCATCCAGAAATGATGCCGGAAGAGCCCCCAAATGATCCCGAAAAAGTCTCAAATGACCCGACGAGATCCCGGACGGATCCCGAAAACCATCCAGAAATGATGCCGGAAGGTCCCCAAATGATCCCGTATTAGTCGCGAAAAGTCCCGAAATGACCCGACGGGATCCCGGACGGATCCGAAAACCATCCAGAAATGATGCCGGAAGAGCCCCAAATGATCCCGAAAAGTCCCCAAATGACCCCGACGAGATCCCGGACGGATCCCGAAAACCTTCCAGAAATGATGCCGGAAGAGCCCCCAAATGATCCCGAAAAGTCCCCAAATTACCCCGACGAGATCCCGGACGGATCCCGAAAACCATCCAGAAATGATGCCGAAAGGGTCCCAAATGATCCCGTATAGTCGCGAAAAAGTCCCGAAATGACCCCGACGGGATGCCGGACGAATCCCGAAGACCATCCAGAAATGATGCCTAAAGGGACCCAAAATAACCCCGAAAAAGTCCCGTAATGATCCCGGAAACCATCAAGAATTTATCTCTCGAAGGTACGCAAATGATCCCGAAAGTACCCGACGGGATCCCGGACGGATCCCGAAAACCATCCAGAAATGATGCCGGAAGGGTCCCCAAATGATCGCGAAATAGTCCCGAAATGATTCCGGAATAGTCCCGAAAATGTCCCAAAATAACACGACGGGATCCCGGACGGATCCCGAAAACTATACAGAAATGATCCGGAAGGGTCCCAAAATATCCCGAAATAGTACCGAAAAAGTCCCGAAATGACCCCGGCGGGATCCCGGACGCATCCCGAAAAACCATCCAAACATGATCCCGGAAGGTCTCGATATGACCCAAATGGGATTACAAATAAGGCGAAGCTAATTGTAGAACCATTTTAAAAAGGCAGCAGGCGCGTTGATGCGAATGAAGAGTTACAAAGAAACATTTCAGGTAAAGATAATAAAAGCGTGCTAATAAAAACAATGATGGAGGGCGGATGGCGGGAGGAGAAGTACCGCTGCTCGTTTTCCATAATTGTTTAGATCTCGATCTGTATGTGCCAGATACCAAAAACTATTGATTTAGGAGAAAATTTATATTAAGTTATAACGATTTATAGATTTTTACACCAGAGGGAGAAAGGGAGAGCGGAGGGTGTCACTGCTCACTTTGTAAGCCCTCGACTTATTTGACCCATTGAGTCTGTGATATTGGTGAAGGCCAGTATACGTAAAGTTATTATGTGTAAAAATTATTAAAAGTAATTGCTCGAAGGGGTCGTGGGACCCCCACCCCTCTTTCAATGTTGAAAAAATCGCTAGTAGACTACTGTCTGTGTCCCAAATTTCATCAAAATCCGTGTAGCCGTTCTGGCGTGATTCAGTCGCAAAGACTGAAAAATATAATAATTAATTATAACTGTTCGAGGTGGCGGGGACCTCCCCTTTTGAAAAATATATAGCTAGTAGATCCTTCTAGACTATTGGCTATATGTGTGCAAAATTTCATCCAAATCGTCCAGCCGTTCTTGCGTGATGAGTCACAAAGACAAACGTCTGGACAAACATCACATCTAAAAATCCAAACATCCAAACTTGCATTATAATATATATTAGATATTAGATTAGATTAGATATTAGATGGAAATACCACGAACAGTATTCTGCCAAGATTCCAAGGGCTATGTGATTTGCGCCTGCAGAACTTTTCGTTTTACTTCTACTAATATGATGGGTGTCACACGCCATTTACAAAGTTTTTTCTAAAGTTATATTGTTTGCGTCAAGTACACCAATCCAATTACCATGTTCATCTCTTTTTTTCATATGTGGTATAGCATTATGGCATCTTTTTCATTTTCGTAATTTCGATATCGAAAAAGTAGGCGTGTCATAGTCGGATTCGGCAATTTATTATACAAAGCTAAGTGGAGTTCAGATAAGTGACTCCTCCCCGTGAACTCAGTAGTAAAGATATATCGAACACTTTGACTCAAGGTAGTCGTGTTAACAACCGAGCGGAAGGACAGACGGGTCGACTGTGCATAAAAACTGGGTCGCCTCTACAACAATTCTACACAAGCTTGCGTTTTTAGACAGCTCACCGCATCTACAACAACTAAACACATGTATTGTCGACGGCAACACACGTCACGCCTACAACACAACACCACATATTTTGCTTTCAGACGACCACAGCAGGCATACAAAAATACACACATTGCTTTCCGGCGACATACGCTCAGCAACAATTACCTCTGCCTTTAATGACAGCACGGCACACCTACTACAAACAACACCATGGCTTCTGGACGGCATACAAACGCCTTCAACAAAAGCGACATAATTTCTTCCTCTTCACGGACTGCACACAAAGTCAATTGGTTCTCGGCGGCGCAACGCCAACGATAAGCAGCATCAACGATAACACCTGTTATATTGGCGGCCACACATATTTGGAATCGGCATATGATAATTGCCCCACAAACTACAACTACAACAACACTATCTCTCAACCACCACCATCTCACAACAAATAAATTTTTCATCAGCAACATCACGGGCAAGGAAGCTACCACATAAAAAGCATAAAAACTCATGCATTGGCAGCGGTCACAACAACAAACACACACCGGCATGCAGCAGGAAAAAAGTAATTGAGAGTTGAATAAAAATTTTTTTTGGTCGCCAACATACTATATTTTGTATATTTTAGCACATACCTTTAGTAACATACTCTTACTGTATGATTTCATAGACATAAGTTTTGATATGTGATATATATAGTCTGTTTGGAAAAAGGCGTAGGGTTTGAGCGTAAGTTTTTTGGGTGAACATCTTTCTAAGTACAATTTTGTTAAGTAATTTAACGTTACTTTTTGAATTTTCTCTTAGTAATTTGTCACTCTCACTTTGCCTTTTTTGACATTTATTTGGACTCACTTATTCCTGTATTCTTAAAATTTCCTTTGCGATTAGTTACTATGGTCTGAGTACCACTCGATCTTACCGGTGTGCTCTGCACACTAAGTCTCACTCCGCACATGCGTCGTTTAGACCGCGACTAACTCAAAATTATGAAAACTTGAAAATTAAAGAATTTGTGTTTTGCATAGAGTACACTACAAAGATTTGCCTCAACGCTCGGCAAACTGACCCTGATCACTTCGGTAGAGGCTTGCTTTAAGCACCAAATTAAACCTTTGTTTATTTTTTCCTCGATTCCTTGTCGCACACGTTTTTTGTGTCATATTGTGTCATCACGGCTATAAATGTATCACTATTTGTGCACTCATTACCCAAGATCGTGAGCGATCGATCTGAACAGTAATTGAGTGTATCAGATGTAACTAGCATGTATGCTTGAGCTTTCCTCTTTGTCCGCTTATAGACTACTCTTACAGCTGAAGGGCGCTGTCGCAAAAACACATGAGTGACATGTTTTGACGTGATAAAAGTATACCTATTTTACTTTGGAGTATATATGCTAGTATGCACATATATTGACATGACAATTCTAAATTGATGCTCAAAATTTGTAAAATAAAATAGGAATTGACACACAAAGAGCAATAATATATGTGGGATTACAGAATTTTACGTGCGCATACGTATTTACATACAGATATTTTTTTGCCTTAGCAAACTCGTGTTTCTTTTCATCGTTCTAATTGCATTCTCAGTATTGAGTTAGGTCAGGGATTATCGGCTTAACAATTATTGGTTTTCTTAGCAGCGCAAGGAATCTCTTGTATACGTTGAATTTTATCATAAGTTGCGAGTAGCTAGAGTTAAGACATAGGGTAGCCGTAAATGTGTGTGGAATGATTATTCGTTATATGTGTAAGGTGCAACATTTATTTTTACTTGTTTACAGTTTTTTGCGGATAATACATTCGTTTGATGAACGACGTGTAATTAGTATTTAGGCGCTAGACTCATTCGGTTACTTAAAATTTAGAAATTCTTGAAATCGTTAATTTATAATTTACCTCTTTTTTGAGTTTTATTATAATAAATGGGCAGTAATGTATGGATGAAAATATTCAGATTTTCTAATAATGCAGGCCTAAGTTCAATTCTTTGTGTTGGTGCTGCGCTTGTGCGTGCAGTAAGCGTGAAGGTGAGTGAAGAGAGGAAATTACTTATTGACGGACGGACAGACCAAGGTCAGGTTGGGGGCCACTGTAAGGTAAACAGGAGTAAAGCATAGTGCCCACGGTGTGGTGCAAGTTGCACTGCAGTGGGAGGGTAGCTCCAACTGACAGGACAGGCCTCCATCTTTTTCTCCCCTCACGCTTCCTCCCTTTGACTTTCCCCATAACTTATACAATGCAGATATGAACCCTTGTTGGTTTCATGTGGCGCGGGTAAGGTCGGTGGTGCTGCAATACCCGCCAAGACGACGAGATAGCCTGTGTCCCGCTAGCAGACCTGCTGCCGCCGCTCCTCAACCCCCAAAACAGTCAGGCCACGTAACAATGGCGCCCAACGGTAATAGTCCCGATCACCTTTTTCAACTTCCACGTTAATTAATTATCTTTTATTTAAATTCCCATTTTATTCAATTAGTTATTTCTATTTGTCTTTTTGAATTCTTTAATTTGTCTCAACTTTCCTTTCTTAGATTTTCCAATTTTTTTTTAAATTCATTTTGACCCTTTCCAAACCCAATCCTTATTTCCGTCTTTGAAATGACAGGAACCGTCCATTATGCGCAACGCCGATTGGGTTCAACTGATTGACAAAGTGTCCTCAGACCAGGGGATAGGGATTAGCCGAGTCCGTTGATTGAGTGTCCATGCAGGGTTCCTTTGTTGGACTTCACCAGATCGAAAAGTGGTAACTGGCATGACAATTAGCTAGCGACGGGACTTAGGTAGGAGGTCGTGGCGGTAAGTGAGGTGTACAGTCGTCGCACGATGTTAGAGTAGGAGGTGTTGCATCCACACGTAGAATAAAATTCTCTTGAACGTGAAGTGCCACACTTCCAACGGACTGGGCGATTGACCAGAGTTCAAATAATAGAGAGGACTATAAACACCTTCGCTGAACCTTCGCCAAGGCAGCACACGGACTCAATACAAAATACATTAAATTTCGTTTGTTAACGTTTTTATTTCAAACTCAAAATTTAATATTTTGAAGTTTCGAGATATAAACAATTTTATTTTTTTTTTATTTTACTGAATGATTATTTTCTATTAGATTGTTCCAAACGTTTTTTTGAAATTGTGTTTAAAATTTTGGGTTGGGTTAATCCACTACAAATACAACCACTAACAAAGTGCC
This sequence comes from Eurosta solidaginis, assembly GCA_029619165.1. NCBI lineage: Eukaryota > Metazoa > Arthropoda > Insecta > Diptera > Tephritidae > Eurosta > Eurosta solidaginis. The sequence goes on along the minus strand of JARSSU010017576.1, from coordinate 34,034 downwards.
TGAATAATATCAACCTTTGTATTTTATTTAATTTTAATATTTTAATTGTTGTTCGGGTTCAAAGAATAGTTAGCGGTAGTACTTTCTGGGGTTTTTTTTTTTTTTATTTGGAATTCTGGAGCATTTTCCTATTTATATTTCTTCTTATAATTTGTTATTAACTCGAATTTTGAATATTTTTTTTTATATACACCTCCTGTTATTTTTATTGGTTTGGGTCAAACAAAACATTCTTTTAAAGTCGTTCTCTGCTAGCCATTTAATGCACAAAGTTAATCTTTTTGTTCGTTGCATATACACTGATTGAATTTTATAACACATACACACCAAACACTTTCCTTGCACAAAATATGTTGGATTTGGACCTATTACTCTCTGTTGTTTTATATTTACTTTTGTTGTTTGGATCTGCAATACATACAGATTGTTTTTATTGGAATATTTTCTTTAATCAATTTTTTTGTTTTTCGCATAATTTCTTTTTTCTCTGACCATTTGGGTCGCGGTCGGATATCGTGTCCTGATGTCATGTAGGGTGTCGCGGACAAAATCTCCAGTTCGTCTCTTTTAATTTTCGATTGGTCTTGCATGTGGTGATTTATGCGTGAACAGTTGTTGCACGTGCAGACAGTCGAATGTCTGACCAAGGCAGACAAACATACCGAGTAAAAGCCCTTTTGTGGATGTGAGGAATTTTAGATTCCAAAGCGTGTTACAAGGAGTCGTGCAGGGCTCTTGAAAACAGATTGTTGGTTCACTTTTCACACAAATCGACACAGGATCCCGCGGCCCACAGATTTTGTGCCTACGGATTATTTCAATAGGTGCGCTTCGCGGATCTCGGATCTTTGGCCTGAACGCCCTGATTAGGATCTCTTTCGCGAACGGGGGGAGTGCGTTCAACGACACGGAAAAATAGTTTAAAATTTCTCCCAGAAGATCGATTTGGTGTGCCAAAGTCTGATACTGAGGACGTGGTAACCAGGTGGGCGGTGTTCCGATGGTGAACGCACCACCAACGGCTCGGGGTCTTAATGTTCCTCGCGCTGACGCCAATTAAAACGCAACCAGCGTTGAACAGCTAAGCCGAATGATGGCAATGATGGCGCAACAGCAAGATTTGGTTGCAGAAATGGCGGCAGAGGTGCGGAACATTAAGCCAATGTTGGAAGCCTTGGTGGCCGCGTGGCAGAGATGGGGGCGTCTGCGCAAGCGTCGGGACATCGGTCCGCCTTGTCATCTACGCCACAACCTCAGAACCAGAGGTAGAAGCTACCGGACGCGATGGTACTCCGAATGCCAATCGGACTACCGAGCGAGATGGGGTAACCCCCAAGATGGAAAAAACTTGACTAGCAAAATGGCACATCAAATCAATGCCGACCAACAAAGGGTATGAACGTCAAAATGCTTCTCATCTTTAGGGTGCGAGAGAATGCGCGAGCACAGCAAACATTTTCACGACATTTCACCTACCAAGTCCAGCTTTCACGGAGCTTTCATGGTCTGGTTTCGGGGCTGGCTAGCCTTGAAGCTGGCATATTGCAGGTCCTCGCAAGGACCATGCGGCTAGAGCCGCATCTTTGGCTCCTGTGCAGCTTAAGTCCGAGCTGCTAAGCACTTCAAGTCCGCACGGAGTCCGACTATGAAATCAAATCGTGAAATAATGGAGAGGAAACAGACTGCCCGCGCGAAGCTTCGACAGACTTCTATGCCGAAGCTCCAACACCATGACTTTCCGTTATGCGGAAGAGCCGCCGATCCTGAAAAGGAGGTGCGTTCGGCATCCTTAAACCGTACCTGCGCCAACTTGACTTCGCCATAAAAATGAATCGTAGGCGCGAGACTCAAGTCGCGATGCAGAGAGCCGAAAAACTCATCAAAGAGAATAAGAGTCAGGTAACTAAAGTAGTCAGGCGTCGAAGGTAAGTGCTTCGAGCTTCCAGAGCGGTTAGGAGAATCAAAAAATAGAAGCTTTTGATAGGAAGCCTCAACTTCCACCCCAACACCAATCTCAACCTCAACTTCAACAACCAACCATATCCCCTCCAATAGTGCCCGTACGTCTGTAGTGATTCTGTTCTGATTCTGTAAATTCATTGTCAATTTTTCAATCATTTTGTGCGTCTCCCTTCCATTTAATGTTGTGTTCTTCGTGCGGTGGATAATTATGGAAAAACCCGGCAGAAGCAAAGCACAAAAACAAATAAATGTTCGTCCGCGTTTCACAATATTGTCTGTTTGCTTGTGGTAGTGATTCGTCCTTTTGTGTAGTTAAGCCTCAGCAAGGAAACCCGAGACTGGCGGAGCTGGCCGGGGACTCCAGCCAGAAGACATACAAACCTGGCAACCCAGCAGTAAAGATTTTGAAGAAGGCAAATGAAAGAGAATAAACTTAAGTAGAGGAAAGGATAACAGAAAAACGGGAGGTCAAGTGTTGCACCAGAGAAAGTTAGAATACGAGGAGGCAAGACGTAGGATTTTTTGTGAAACAATACTAAATTATAGGAGAAATAGGAATTTTAAAAAGATAGAAAAGATGAGGGAGAAGGGGAAATATTTCAAAAGTTTAAGAAATAAAATAATTTCAACAATTGTGATGATAAAAGGCGATAACAGGTTTTTCGCTAAACCGCGAGAGGAGGTAGGGAAGTTTTAGCTCCCTTGGACTCAGGAGCGAGTGCCATCTGTTAGGAAATGCTCAGCGGCACTCCTGTGCGGTAAAGAGGACTTGATTGTGCCAATCAGGGGCCAAAATATCCGGGCCGTGAAACGGGGAGGAAACCGCCGTGGTAGGGTAATAACGCTACCTGTGGTGTGGATAATACAACCAGAGAACATGAGTTTTTAAATCGTTCCCGGCCTGCAACAAGAAGTCGATCAAGGCGTCGACTTTTGGCAGGCATCGTATGAGTGTTGTTAGTAGAGGTGTGAATGGGAGTTGTAAATGTTGCCAGTGTGGCGGAGCTCGTGCCGCCGAGTGGGATCTTTCGTTTGATGCCGTGCAACATGTTTTAACAACAGAAGAAAACAACATGTTGAAGCGTCCAGTTCCTGTCTTCGCGGTATTCGGGTAGGCCGTACAGACAAGGAGGAACACGTCATCGAGGTGGTGGATGAGAATCTGCAGGTCAAGCAACGCCATTATCAATTTCGCCGGCCATACAAAAAATCATATACGCAGAGTTATATCGAATGTTGGACATGGGAGTCATCGGAGAGTCCAACAGTAGTTGGAATTCGCCCGTATCACTGCGGTTATTAAAGGCACGAAGAATCGGAACTCGCAAGTGAACGAAAAGGAGAATAAAGGACGCGTACCCTCTACCATATATTGATGGGATTCTGAGCCAGCTACAGAACACGAGATATATTCCGCAATCGACTTAAAGGACGCTTTCTGGCAGATCCCTCGAGAGAAAATCACATGAAAAGACTGCGTTCACTGTCCCTGCCGACCCCTATACCAATTCACTGTAATGCCTTTCGGGTCGTCTAATGGACAAGGTCATTCCGGCCGCTTTACGTGAGTGTGTTTTTGTTTATCTTGACGATTTTTTAGTTTGTTCTGTAGATTCGAGGCCCATATGTGCTGTTGGAAAAGGTCGCTCGGTGTCTTCGTGAGGCTAAAGTTAACTATACATGTAGAAAAGAGCAGGTTCTGTTTCAAAGAAGTTCGAAATCTAGGGTACGTAGTCGGGGATGGTTGCATAAAACAGAAGCCAATAAAGTGGTAGCTGTGAGGGACTTTCCAGTCCCGAAAACCCCGAAGCAAACTACGACGGTTCCTGGGTATGTTTGGCTAGGTACCGACGTTTCATACAGAACTATGCGGACAATTGCTGCCTCCGCTGCACGACTGCCTCAAAAAGGACAAAATTAAGAAATTTACCACGGCGGACGAAGCTTTGAAATATTTTGACATTTTAAAGCAAAGTTTGATTTCAGCACCAGCTGCTTACACACCTTATTCTAACGGAAAATTTTTTATTCATGTGATGCATCAACTGACGGAGTGGGAGGGGTTTGTTCCAACTAGACGATGACCAGAACGAAAGACCGATGCCTACGTTTCGGCAAAACTAAATAAAGCACAGAAAAACTACAGCATAACAGAACTAGAATGATATGCTGCTATTGTGAGTGTAAAAGATTCCGACCTTATTGATATTTTTTGTGTTTTTTTGATCATTGAATTTATCTATTTATTCAATTATTTTTGCAATACTTATTATTTTTAATTATTTTATTTTGTTTATTTATTTTTATACTTGACCATTTACTACTCTATTTATTTATTGATTATTTTTGAAATTATGTAATTATTATTTATTTTGTATTTAATTCATTTTATTTTTCTTATTTTTTTTATGTGGTTTTTTTTGTCTTGACCATATTACTGCGATAGTTTCCTATTAATTCTATTTCCATCTGTGATATTTTATTTTTAATTTTATTTTGTTTTAACATTTTTACCTGTGATATTTTAAATTTTATTTTATTTTTAACGTTTTTAACGGTGATATTTAAAGTTTAATTTAATTTTACATTTTTGCACTTATATGGGAGATAGTTGTAGTATGGTATAAGGAGTAGAAATAGCCCAGTGCTTAGAAAGTAGGTAAATGAAATACAGGCATTACAGTAGAGTTAGGCCCGTCATTGAGTCGGTCCAGGCCACACATTGGGCGGGAAGATGTTGCAGGCTGCGTTGAAAGTTTTTTTACGTACACGCTCCATAGTGCCAACACCATCGGCGATTGCGAGCCTGTAACGACAGCCTTGCATCATAAGCACTGGTTCGAATAAATGGGCAGCATGTATCTGTAACTACGTGTGATGTGTCTAGGATCGTGTGTTGGCGGCAATATTGCAATGAATGTCCCAACAGCACAAACGGCAACATTGTGTCTGCAGTAGATACGATGTTGCTGATGGCGTAGCAACATTGCAGTCAAGAGACGAACTAAATGTATATGTGTAGGTGTTATTTTGGTGTAAGCGTGTAAGTGTATGAACGTATGAGTGTGTGGATGGGTAATGAAAATACGGGAAAGCCGAAAGATAGTTATGCACGCATAGGTAAAAATTTTCCATTCTAAGTAACGCTCTCTGCCACGGCGGTAGCTATAAAAGGGCACAATGTTAGGCAACGGATAAAGTTTTATTCTATAAATGCCCAGTGCAAGTTCCAGAGTAAAGTAAAGTGCGCGACTTTAAACCGAAAGAAAAAAGTGCCAAAGTACAAGTGAAGTGCGCGGATTTAAATCGGAACAAAAAAAAGAAAAAAAGGTATTTGCGCCGTAAGTTAACGCGCGTACTCTTACAAGTGCCAGACGAGGACCAGAAAACCTACCCGGGAAACCAAGGTTCGAGGTAAATCAAAGTCATCTGCTACTTGGCGTACATGCAGGCATTTGCTCTCACCTAGCGAATTGCCCAATCAAGCCAAATAGAAAACTGCCCTAATGAAGATGCATATATATGCAGATGTATATGCATCTGCAGCCATGCAAACACAAAAGCCCCCATGTACATATGCACTAAGCGTTTTGACCTAAGAAAAAGTACTTTTAACTAATCCCGACCATTTGTATTCCAGTCCACCTCGCCAGGATCCACTGGGCACAGCGTTCAGACGGCACACAGCATCTACAACAACTACACAAACTTGCGTTTTTAGATGGCTCACCGCATCTACAACAACTATACTCATTTATTTGTCGACGGCACACCACGCCTACAACAACACCACATATTTTGCTTTCAGACGACACACAGCGCTTACAAAAAATACACACATTTGCTTTCGCGACATACCGCTCAGCAACAATACATCGCCTTTTAAATTGACAGCACGGCACACCTACTACAACAACACCCATTGGCTTTCTTGGACGGCATACAACGCATTCAACAAACGCACATAATTTCTTTCTCTTCACCGACTGCACACAAAGTCAATTTGTTTCATCGGCGGCGCAACGCCAACGATAAGCAGCATCAACGATAACACCTGTTATATTGGCGGCCACATATTTGGAATCGGCAATATATTGCCCCACAAACTACAACTACAACAACACTATCTTCAACCACCCACCATCTCAACAAATAAATTTTTATCAGCAACATACGGGCAAGAAGCTACCACATAAAAAGCATAAAATCAGCATTGACAGAGGTCACAACAACAAAACACACACCGGCAAGCAGCAGGAAAAAGTAATTGAAGTTGAATAAAAATTTTTTTTGGTCCCAACATACTATATTTTTGTATATTTGCACATCCTTTTTAGTATACATACTCTTACTGTATAATTTCTTAGACATAAGTTTTGATAGGAAAAAGCTTGGAAAAAGGCGTAGGGTTTGAGCTTAAGTTTTTTGGGTTGAACATATTTCTAAGTACAATTTTTGTTAAGTAATTTAACTTTACTTTTTGAATTTTTCTTGAGTAATTTTTCACTCTCACTTTTCTCTTTTTTGACATTTATTTGGATTCACTATTCCCGATTCTTTAAATTTCCTTTTGCGATTAGTTACTATGTTCTGAGTACAACCATCTTTACCGGTGTGCTCTGCCCATAGTCTCACTTCCGCACAAAGCGTTTTTTTTCGGTTAGACCGCGACTAACTCAAATTATGAAACCTTGAAAATTAAAGAATTTTTGTTTTTTTGCATAGATTACACTTACAAAGATTTGCCTCAACGCTCCGGCAAACTGACCCTGATCCTTCCGGAAGAGGGCTTGCTTTTAAAGCACCCAAATTAAACCTTTTTTTATTTTTCTCGATCCTTTGTCGCACAACGTTTTTTGTTTTGTCATATTGTCATCACGGCTATAAAATGTATCACTATTTGTGCACTCATTACCCAAGATCGTGAGCAATCGATCTGGAACAGCAATTGAGTGTGATCATATGTAACTAGCATGTATGCTTTGAGCTTTTCCTCTTTTCAGCATAGCTACTCTACAGCTTGAAGCCGCCTGCAACACATTGAGTGACATGGTGAGTGAGTAAAAGTTATACTATTTTATTTGAGTATATATGCTAGTATGCACATATATTGACATGCAATTCCTAAATTGTATGCTCAAAATTTGTAAAAAAATAGGAATGGACAAAGAGCAATAATATATTTGGATACATAATTTTATGCGCATACGTATTTACATACAGGTATTTTTTTTGCCTTAAGCCAAACTGTTTTTTTTTCTTTCATCGTTCTTAATTGCATTCTCAGTTATTGAGTTAGGTCAGGGATTAGGGCTTTAACTTATCGCTTTTTCTTAGCAGCGCAAGGAATCTCTTGTATTACGTTTGAATTGTATCTATAAGTTGCCGATTAGCTAGTAAGACATTAGGGTAGGCCGTAAACTGAAGAAAAAAATTGTTGTGAATTGATTATTTCGTTATATTGTTAGGGTAACATTTAGTTTTACTTGTGTTATGTTTTTTTGCGGATAATAATTTCGTTTGAATTGAAGACGTGTAATTAGTATTAGGGCGTATACTAATTCAGGTTAATTTAAAATTTAGAAATTTCTTGAAATTGTAATTTATAGTTCACCTCATTTTTTCAGTTTTATTATAATAAATGAGTAATGTATGGATGAAATTTTCAGAATTTCTGTAATGCAGGGCTAAGTTCAAATCTTGGTGTTGGTGCTGCGCTTGTGCATGGCAAGGCAAGGTGAAGGTGAGTGATAGGGAAATGACTTATTGACGGACGGACAGACCAAGGTCAGGTTTGGGGCACTGTTAGGTAAACAGGAGTCAGCACAGTGCCCACGGTGTGGTGCAAGTTGCACTGCAGAGGAAGGGAGACTCCACCTCACACTTCCTCCCTTTTTACTTTCCCCCTCACTTTTATTTCTATCTTTTTCAGCTTTTTCTCCTTCCTTTACTATACATATGCAGGTATGAACCCTTTTTGTTCATGTGGCTGCCGGTGAGGTCGGTGGTGCAATACCCCGCCCAAGACGACGAGCTAGCCCGGGCCCCGCAAGCATACCTGCTTTCCGCCGCTTCTCACCACCCAAGCAGTCAGCCACGTAACACGGCGCATACATCCATTTGATGTAAATGCATTTTCAGCTCCACCGCCAATGCCAGAACCAGCCTAATTGTTTCAAAACGACATACCGGCGAATATGTGTCAATATAATTTACGCCAAAACTGCTGCAAACATCCCTTCGCAACCAAACGAGCTTTATAAAGTTAGATGTTACCGTGCATATCTCGTTTTAAGCTATATACCCACTTGCAGCCAATAACCGATTACCCCGCTGGCATATCAACAAGCGACCACGTCTTATTTTCTGTTAGAACCTTATGTTCACGCTCCATTGCCTCTCTCCATGAAGCTGCTTGCTCACTAGCCATTGCTTCTTCATAAGTTGCCGGCACCATCACCTCGGTTGCCTGCATAGCATTCAAAATATTATACACCTTCCTCGGACGCCCTGGCTTGCCTGTAAGAATTTTGGTAGGCCTTCCTGCTCCGCGCTTCTCTTCGCTCTCATCGGCGCTTATGTAATCATCGCCACTGCTGCTTCTATTGCTGTCATCATCGTTGACATCATTACTGTCATTGTCATTTACTACCACGTTGTTGTTCGCTACATGTTCAGCTGAACTACTAATTCCGCTCAAAAGTCAAATGAAATCTGATCATTGCCGCTGTCTATCACGCTACTGCCCGCTACGAATGTATGGATGACAAATGCCCGAAAGTTTTATGTAAAAGTAGGGATATTCTATATGAAAGTGGAAAGGAAAGCCAAGAGACAAAATAGTAGAGTCAGAATACAAAAAATTCAGAAATTATGTAAGTAAAGAAATACAAAGAACCCGTAATAGTTATTACCAAAATAAATTCGCTGAATTTAGATATTACATAAAGAAATCTTAGCCGAAAGAGTGTCAATACAAATGAGCAACCTTGAGTTACATTCACATATTCAAGCAATTCTTTTTCACACAATCATGCACAGATGCAACTATGGATTTGAATATTCCTTGTACAGATGTGTTTTCCTTTTTTCACTTGAATTCACTTCAGTTTTAACCATCAACTGTACTCATCAATAAATGTACACGAAAAACTAATTCGTAGTCTTTTATTTATTCCTAAATAAAGGCAAGTAAAATTGCAAATTTCCACAAGAAGCTTCAAATTTCACCAATTCTTACGTATGGAGCATCATTGTTGTCTGAAAAAAATGTTATAGATCGGTGGCATATATAGCATATATCTCATACAACCGATTGTTCAGATAAGAAACTTTTCGTAATTTCTGCTTGATTTTAACAGCTAGAAGCTTCAAATTCCACCGAATGCTTAAGTATAGAGCATTCATTGTTGTCTGAAAAAAATGTTATAGATCAGTGATATATATAGTTTATGGATATCTCAAACAACCGATTGTTCAGATAAGAAACTTTTCGTAATTTCTACTCCATTTTAACAGCTAAAACCTTCAAATTTCACTGAATGCTTACGTATAGAGCGTTCATTGTTGTCTGAAAAAGATGTATAGATCGGTGGTATATATAGTATATATATCATACAACCGATTGTTCAGATAAGAAACTTTTCGCAATTTCTGCCTCATTTTAACAGCTAGAAGCTTAAAATTTCACCGAATGCCTACGTATAGCGCATTCATTGGTGTCTGAAAAAGTTGTATAGATCAGTGGTATATATAGTGTATATATCATACAACCATTGTTCAGATAAGAAACTTTTCGTAATTTTTGCCCCATTTTAACATCTAGAACCTTCAAATTACACCATATGCTTTCGTATATACCAGATATTATTGTCTGAAAAATTAGAAGATAAGGGAATTCAGAATTCTCTTAATAAGGGAGTTCAGAATTTTGTGTATTTGGTGTTGGAACCGTTGCTGTAGCAAATGAAAGCTATCGATCGTGAACAACTTTTTTCGTTTAAATTTTTTCTTTGCATGTTTTGTTTTATTTTGACAGTTGGTCATTTGCTATTCAAAATTGAAAAAATAAACTACGGTTTTGAGGTTGCGTATTTGCCATGACGTAGCAAATGCATAGTGAAAAATTCTTATTTGAATGAAGAGATATTTACGCTTTGGGCGTCAGAATATTAATTTTTTATTAACAAAAAGTCTTCCCTTTTTATACAAAATATCTTAACCTATACATTTGCAATTAACATAATACTTATGAATTAAAAATGTGTAAATTTGTATTGTTAGTATTTGTGTATTTAGGTATGTAGTGTAAGTGTTCATGTAGATTTGTATTATTGATATTTACTTACGTAAGTTTGTACTATTGATATTCTTATTTGTAGGTTTGTATTGTTGATATTCATATGTGTAGATTTGTATTGCAACGCTAGCAGATTGATACTTGTATGCATTATGTAAAATGTTTGTATGTGCATATTTGGTTAATTCATATTAACAAAGTAAACTCTGCAAATGGAGTGTATGTACATATTTATGTGAGAGTCTAACATTGACAATCGGCAAGTGCATTGATCGGGGTGATTGACTGATTAGGGTGTGAACAGACAAGGGTTTCATATTCGGCATTCCATTGATGTTGGCTCGCCGCTTGTGCGAGGCCAATGTAATTTATGTCGCCCAGTATTGTAATATGATTATGTTTTTATTGTGTGTTCCGTTCAGAAGAAATGTATTGGCATAGAAATTCATGATACGTAATGCCGCAAATGTATTGCTTAGCGGGCATGACGCATAATGCTATACCATCCGCCTTAGAAAAAGAGGATTATATAATTGAGTGAGCAATTGTATAAGACTCTTTGTTTGAATTTTTTAATGATGTTACTGTAACTTGACATAATAGTGACAGAGTGTGTGTCCTTTGTGTCTAATCTGCTGACCTTCATACTTTTTTTATTTTTACAATGTTTTGTACAATTTTTTGTTTTAATCCGATTATTTTACTTATTTTACAATTTTCATTTATTTTACATTTTTCATTTATTTTCTTTATTTTGCATTTTTCATTTATTTTACAGAGCTGGATTTTAAATGTGTCGACCCATCCAAAATCCGCTTTTTCTAAAAATGTTTATTAAATAAGAGAGTAAATTGGAGTGTATTTCACTATTTAATGTTTTAAAAAAAGATGTTTTAAATGGGTTTAAGTCTATTCTTATGAATTATTAACTCCTTATCTTTATTGTTCCTATTAGTAGTTTCTTCTATATGTGGTATTAAAATAAAATTGTTATATTTTCAATTTTCTTTACCTTATACCTTCCTACTGTCTAGCTTGTGGCTAGCTTCTTCTCTAACTAATACTAGATCACCTATTTTTTATTTCTTTACTGGTGCAACTTTTATCATAATTAAGTTTTTGTTTTTCTTTGACTTCTTCTACTAATTTTCTAGCTCTTTGTTGTGCTATTTGAAGCCTATATTTTATTTCTTTGTCATATGCTTCGTGGTTACACACTGGGCTTATTTTATTCTCATCAAGGAATTCGTATATAGGTGGATTTTTCGCAAATATTAGCTCGTAAGGGCAATATCCGTGTACGGTCGATGGGGTCGTATTGTAGCAGTAGGCGAAATACCTGAGGTATTCGTCCCAATCAACTTTATCACTGGATATGTATGAACGTACATATTCGTTAAATGTCCTATGACTACTTTCTACAGTGCCCTAAAGTTTGGTGATGGTAGGGTGTTGAGGTTTTATGCTCAATTTTTAGCAGTTTGCATAGTTCTTCGAATAAGCAATTTTTGTATTCGGTTCCCATGTCTGTTAGGATTGTTTTCATGCACCCATAGACCAGAATTTTATTGCGTGTTTGCTCTGGACTGGAATTGCTACTAAATATTTGGTGAGATCGCATATGATGATAACTGATTATTCGTTTCCATTTATCGTTTTCGGTAATGGTCCGACCGTATCGATCTGTACTATATCGAAAGCCTTCGGAGGTGTCTCCGTTATTGTCATTGGTTCCTTTATATGCTTATTTATTTTGTTTTTTCGACAGTGGATGCAGTTCTTTACGTATTTTCTTACGTCGTTTTTCAGGTTTTAGCCAGCCATATTTCTGCTTGATTTTATTTATCATGCGATTTATTCCTGGGTGGCTACCACTAATAGGATCGCCATTATATTTTTGCAGAATTTCCTTAAATTTTCCGGGATTAGTCACATATGTAACCTCTGGGGTTAATGCAATTGTTAGTTTTTTGAGAACCTTATTTCCTATTTCAATAAATTTTCCTACTGCAGTATAATTTCTTTTAAACAATTTGTCCCTAAGGACAACTGTGTTTGTACAAGGCCTAAATTGCCGGCTTCTCTTTCGAGCCTGGTAAAGAATTGTCCTAAGTCAATCTTATCCTCAACAATTAGGTTGCTTGAATCAAAATGGCTACAAATTTTATTTCCTTTTTTGAAATAGAATTTCGAAGGATTGAAAACGAGCTCGACTATTCTTTTTACTTCAAATTTATTTAGCGCTTCATATATTTTGGGGTTCTCTGTGTGACTTTCTTTAATTTTAATGTTATTTTTTTACATTTTTAGCTGCTGATCTTGTTGAAACTTGCATTATTTTGCATGCTTCCACTGGCATTTCTTTTATATTTGTAATGTTAATGCGAGACAATGCGTCCGCTACATGATTTTCTTTTCCAGCAATGTACTCCACTTCGAAATCGTACTCTTCTAACTCAAGTCTTATTCTTGTTAATTTAGATGAAGGATTCTTCATCAAGAAAAGATATGTTAAGGGGCGATGGTCAGTTTTAATTAAGAATTTTCTGCCATAAACCTATGGTCTGAAAAAGGTTATGGCCCAATGGATTGCTGCTAATTCTTTTTCTATGGTAGAAAATACGAAAAGTTTCTTATCTGAACAATCGGTTGTATGAGATATACACTATATATACCACCGATCTATACAATTTTTTCAGACAACAATGAATGCTCTGTTCGTAAGCATTCCGTGAAAATTGAAGCTTCTAGCTGTTAAAATGGAGCATAAATTACGAAAAGTTTCTTATCTGAACAATCGGTTGTATGAGATATAGAGTATATATGGGCAAGTCCTGGGTCGCGACATTTGTACGCATTTAACTCTGGTTTAATTGGAACCCAAGCAGCGGATATGTTGCAATTTATAATGTTTGTGATACGCTGCAAGAAGGCTTTATTCCATAAAATTCTTCGGTACTTTTAACCCTTAACTACTTATATATGTACATCCATTTATAATGTGATTCGGTGCGACATGAAATGGAAGTAATTTTTAAATGCACTTGAAATTACGTAAACTTAGCGAATCTAAGAGCAAAAATTATATTCCTTAAATGAGAGATTAAAGGCCAAAGAATCAAGGAAAACCCCTCTGTTGTAGATTTGCGAAATTTCAATTTTTTTTAGAAGGTCGGATGTGAGCTAAAGCACGGTTACGGACGCGAAATTTTTTTTCTCGATTTATAAATCTTTTACGCGATATACCCCCAAGGAGTCTTTAACAAAGCTTCTCTTCCAATTTGCTGTGTGCCACCAATTTTTAATCTTTCCTGCAAAATTGGTCGAGCCTACAAGTTATATGCTGACTGCGTTTAGAAAAACTTTTATAGGTGAAGTATATTTGATGTTGTTGTTGCCGTGACATGCACCTGGGTCTTCGGTATGAAAGGCCAATACCATATATATAATACTCCTATATTGCTAATAGAAAATGCGCGCAATGAGTTTTGAATTCGAAATCAAACAAGACAGCCTTCAAAATTTTTATGTTTGTAGCAGCATAAGTGGGACAAGAAAAAGTTTAAATTTAGGTACATTCGATTATTGAATACAAAAACAAAAACATTTAAACATCAATATATCGGCACTCTGATGTTTGTGAGTGTACCTAGCCTGTATTAGCAATATAGGAGTATTACATACATATATGGCCAATAATTTACCTCTATACCACACTGGTCATTTCAATGAATAACATATGGTAAATCGGTTAATTTTATTTTTATTGAAACTCTTATAAATAAATTAACGGAAATTATGTCAAGTGCAGCAATGAAAATACTAATAAGAAATTAAAACTAAATGACGTAGATGTTTTTGTTTTACTGTATTTAATGTTCTTTTTAAAGATAAAGCTGTTCGACCGGCTTCAATATAGTTGGTATCGATTAAAGAAAAGTGATGGAAATTTTTTTATGCCGTAAATATTTGGAACATTTTCCCATAGCTTAGTAAGTTTTGGACAAAAACTCTCGATTTCAGTTCCAGATATATAAACTGGGTTCACTCCGGATATGTTGCTCTGAGCGCATTCGAAAAAGGATAACGCATCCTTAAGAACAATATTTTTTGTTTTCACGATTTGCCAAACTTTCATTTTGATGACAGCTCCTATACCATCTACAGCGCCTTTTCCATGTGAAGTGGCGAAGAAATTCCACTCGAAAATTTTGCAGTTAAAGTCACTAGCAAGAACCGGAATACTTGTTATAATAAATTTAGTTTTGAACTGTCTCGTACTTCCGTCTGAGAATATATAAATTATTTCAATTCCTTTGTGTTCCTTTTTTATGTTACGCATGATCTTTGAAATGAAACAATAAAGATCATATTTGTTGTGGCTTAATTTGACACAACAAATTTTTCGGTCGTAGTCCGAATTACAAGTTTTCGGCCTTAGCACAGAAAGTGGAGTGGCCAGCCACATAAAGGCATGTTAGAGGTTTCAATATAACTTTACGAAATAACTCAAAATAATTTAAGCGTTCGCCACCCAACCAATATTCATTTTAAAATAAAACATTCTATTAAAATTAAAACCAAAAATAACAAAATAAATCCAATCTGGCACGGAGACCCGTCCTTTCCGTCTGGATATAACCTTAAATCTCATAAAGTTAAAATCTGGAACGGAGACTTGGCCTCTTTGTCCAGATGGAAAAATAATTTTACAATCGTCGAAATCTGGAACGGAGACGTGTCCTCTTCATCCAGACTACGAAAAACTTTATACTAACAAAGTGCGTTGAATTGTAACTCGTTCTTGTTTTCAGCTTTAATATGTTGCTTCTTTTCTTCCTACAGCGGTCTCTATTATCGATGAAGTACGGGCGCGATCAGCCAACACATATTTTTTCAAAATAAACAAAAAATTAAATCTAGTTTTTTAAGTACTACTGTGCGTGACAGTTGAAGCATGGAATTCCTCCCACAGATGTTGCTTGCCGCAAGGGGGCCGGCATGTTTAGGTCAGAACCTAAATATTTATATCTATTTTACACGGCCACCCCAATGCATAATTCATTTAGTTGCACATATGTATTTACATAAATACACTGTCATGTATTGCTAACACGCATGCATACACGCTCATATAGTCACTCACACATATAAGCAGCATAACACGGGTAAGACGGATAAAAAATATCCCTTGGAAAACCCCCGCACGATCTCCGGTCCGACACAACGGAGATCATTTTCTTGTTTTCTGTTCCATTTCAACCAGGAGGAAGAAAGTCGCTGCTGCTGTCACGCCACATCATATACCAAAGGTAAAATATTGTACAAAATTAACATTCAATAAATCAATTATTGTCATCATTACTAATACAACCATTTGCCTTTTATTTCTTTTTCCATATCCACATATATATATTCTTCGTGCTACCACGCACCGTGCGAGATTGAGTAGGATATAGCAATTATGAAATTTATACAACCAAGAAATAAGAAGTTGAAGTCAAAGACAACACCGAGATCCGAAATTTTTCTAAGGGAGCAAAGTTGTGAGTCCTCGATACAATATTAGGTGGGAATGGGAGAACGAGTCTTTGAGAACGAAATATGAAAACACTTTTTTATTTTCAAATGTAATCGGTTACTATTACACCAGGCTACAACGTTATTAAGATCCGCTTTTAACTTAACAGAGTCTAGGTGACTGGTGACAGCGGTAAATATTTTCAGGTCATCAGCATATAAAAGAAACCTTGCGTGTCGAAAGCAGCTTGATTTGTCATTCATAAAAATAATAAAGAGCAACGGACCCAAAAAACTACCCTGAGGAACACCAGAGGAGGCAATAAAAGAACGTGATGAAGTATTGTCAACTTTTACTACACAGCTTCTAGATGAAAGATATGATCTTATCCACGATAAAAATATGCAGTGAAATCCCAAACTGGCTAGTTTGGATAATAAGAGCGAGTGACTAACTTTATCAAAAGCTTTCGAAAAGTCCGTATAGATGGTGTCAACTTGACAACGGTTACCAAAAGCTGATAAAGATAATTCTGAAAATATAGCTGGATTTGTCGTGGTTGATCTTCCTGGCAGGAAACCATGCTGATTAGGTGATATCAAGCCCTTAATGACAAACAACATTTTCTGTTTAACGATGTACTCAAATAATTTAGAAACCTTAGATAATTTAGAGATGGGTCTGTAATTGGAAATATTATTCTTGTTACCGCTTTTAAAAATAGGGGTAATAGAAGTAATCTTCCAAGCATTGATAAATTCGCCACTATCAAGGGTTTTATTGAGTAACATTAAAAGAGGGTAAAAAAAGCGGGGTAATTTTTTAAATAGGCAGGCCGATAAACCATCGACATCAGCCTGTGTTGTGTAACTAATATTCATAATGCCATCTATTACGTCATCAATTATTAGGTTGAGAGCACAAAAATTAATAGGAGAGTCAACGACTGGGCCCTGGTTGTCAGTTTCTTCAATATCAGACTCAAAGTTGGAACTGAAAAAGTCTGCAAAAAGATTTTCAGCCTCATAGGAGGTCGAAGCAATGGTTTCTTTATAGAATACCTCAGAAGGAATAATAGAACACGATTTTTTAGATTTAACATAAACCGAAAAGGCTTTAGGGTTCGTTTTGATTTCAGTTTAATATTTCTGAAAATAATTTTTATGTAGCACCCTACTCATGGATTTAAACTGCTTCCAGTAATGCAGATATATATCTCTATGAGAAGAAGAGCTCGAAGACTTGAATTTTTTATCGCCAACAAACCTTCCAGTACATTCAAATATTTATTCAATAAAACGAAGGCCACGATACCCTGAAGTTGAAAAATTTAATTCTACCTCATATTACATAATCCGATCTTTTATATAGTAAGCTGGACGCTGTCTCGTCTCATAAAATTCTAGTTATGTTCAATAATGTTACCCGCTACGTCTACGGCTTGTGGAAGAATAAACTTCTGGGATGCAGTATCTTAGATTATCTTGCAGCTAGGAACTGTATGTTCCTGTATAAGCTTATTAAATTCAAAACTCCTAGCTACCTTTACGAGAAGCTAAAATTCACAAGATCTAATAGGCATCATAATTTAATTCTCCCTAAATACTTCTACTTATCTTCTTCGCAGTTGTTCATGCTGTGAGACTATGGAACTCCATTCCTGAATCTATTAAGGCAATCATAAATCGAGGTAACTATAAGATCGTTATACAGATTTACTTTGGAACTAATGGGTAAATGTAACTGCGGTTTAGCTCCATCCTATTTCTATTTCCATCTCAGTGTGCTATTACAAGTCCTTTCTTCTTTGACGTAAAATCTTATTTTCTCCGAAAAATACCGGTGTTTAATTCTCATACATTCTAATATAAACATACGCAATTAGTTTTATATAAATATTTTTAAGTTATTATTTTTTGTAATTCTTGTATTTACCTATAAGTTGATGTACTATAAAAGACTCTGTCTTATCGATACAGCCATTCTTTACTATATAAATAAATAACTAAATAAATAACCTTAAACATATTTCAGCTACTCAACGGTAGTCGTCTTAACGGAACTACAACCATAAAACAAATTTTATTAATATTGAATTTTTTTTTAACATTAATTATAACATGTGTATACATTATTTTTTACACGTCCGTATACCGTCACGTGGAGTTGTTTACTGTCCTTTCGTTTGCAAGTAAATGTTTGTAGATGTGCGCGCAGTGATCAGTGTCGCTTTTGTAGTTCAGTATAATGTTCGTCGGTGTGTTGATTATATGCAGCATTTTCAATGTCAAGCGTTTGGTATAGTTCTCTTGTTGTAAGAGTATGCTTGCTTTCTCAAAATTTGGTGTGTGGCCGCTAGCTTTACAGTGGGCCATGAGTGCTGTTTTTTGAATGTGCGAATATTGGCACTGTTTCACGTCAGACTTATGTTGTGCCAGTCTGGTTTTTAATTTGGCCTTAGTTATCCCTACATAAATGCCTCTAGATGGTTCATTGGTTTTTACCATTACATAGAATTTTATAGATTACGTTGCTTTTTACAACTTCGGGTATCGTGGTCTTCGTTTTATTGAATAAATATTTTAATGTACTCGAAAGCTCTAGCTAAAAGTACCTATCTTAAAATGCTTGAAAAGGTTGCAACGGAGTTCGGAGCTTTGCATTATCGGGGCTATCGGCTCCACTCCAGATTCCGTCACATACATACATGGATACATAGATACATAGATAGATACAGGCCAAGCTAATAAAAGCGTGTTAAAAAGGGCGCCGGTATGCTCTTTCGTAGATGTGCCATGCATCCAATTCTATCATTAATAAAGGAATGCGTTTTTCACATTATGTGCAAGGTTTCAAATCTAGGTCCATTTGAGGCGGTCACAAGTTCAATTGACTTTATGTCCGTTTAGACTTATGTGACCCCACCATCACAATATTGCATTGTCATCGAACCTTTATACGTGTGCATAGTTTCAATCAAACTTATGGCCATTGAAAGTGATAATAAGGCCAATTGACCTTATGGCCGTTGACCTTATGTCACCACACCTTCACATTAATGCATTGTCATCGGTCCTTGATACGTACGCAAAGTTTCAAATAATTAATCAGACTTCTAGAAATCGGTGAAAATTAAGTTCCAAGATTCCGTTACATAGATACAGGCCAAGCTAATAAAAGCGTGTTAAAAATGGACGGGATCGATTAAAGACCACGGCAACTTAGATATAAAATAAGTTTAAAAGGGTCGTAGACTAGAATAATAAGCTATAACTTGGCAAAAAATAGTTATGAATCAATGATATTTCACTTATCAAGTTTTACTGTAAGAGGAAATGGCGGCGAATTTTACTTTTAAACGAGCGGTGCCACGTATTATGTAGAAAAGTAATTTATCTGAAATGAAATGTACAATTGAAGCTCACGCTGAATATATAATGTTCGTTTACACCCGAACTTAGACACTTTACTTGTCTTAATTTGATTTATTTTTACAGTCTTGTAGACTTAAATTACATTTATGAGATCTCCCTATATTATTGCTAATTGATTTTTTTGTTCTACATCAGTAAACTATCTATTAGTGATGTTCTTGTTGCATAAACTCTTTAAAACTGATTTTCTTCTTAGGTTTTTTGGTAACCTAGCTTCCGCTTTTTTCATAGCTTTCCCCTTCGTTTGCTTATATGTGTATGCTCGGTTCTTTACATCTATATATATAAAAAGAAGTGTACATTTTGATTGTCACTCCATAACTCGAGAACGGATAGAAAGATTGCCATGCAATTTTTAGGAAAGATACAGGAAGGAGAGACGATGGTTATTTGATTTTGAAATCCCAAATCGGTTTAGCCATAAGAATATAAAAATCAAATTCTGTGTATGTGTGTATGTTCGCTATGGAAACGTATTTCCCACACTTCAATCATCACCAAATTTTGGTTATAGGTTCCTTCGATCAACGGGAAGCTTTTGGGGCTAAAAATAATTTCGATATATAAAAGGAGCGTTGCACCTCCCATACAAATGGTATCTTGGTACTGCATAACTTTGAAGGTATACATGCCAGAACATTGAAATTCAGTAAGGAGTTATATGAGGTCAATCCCTAACACCACCAAGAAAATGTGGGATTGGGAAAACGAGGCGTGGCACCTCCAATACAAATGGAATATATCATACTGCATATCTCTTGATGTAGTAATGTTAGGATAATGAAAAGTGGTAAGGAGCTATATGACGTTAAGTCCTAACACCACCAGTAAAATGTGGAATGGGGTAAAAGGGGCGTGGCACCTTCCCTGCAAATGGGATTTTTCAGAACTATGGCTGTCGTACAAAATTAAGTTTAACACCTAAAGTTTGACTGCATTTTTGAGTTTGGCTGTTATGCCTTTTGGACGTTTAGTAATCTGCCGCCGTTAAAAAAATTTGTTAGCATCAGTCTATCTACATCTATCTATATACATATATAAAAATCAAATTCTGTGTGTGTGTTCCCTATGAAAGCGTGTTTCCCATACATCAATCATCACCAAATTTTGGCTGTAGGTTCCTTCGATCAGAACGAAAGTTTTTCATATTTCAGAATTAAGAATTTTTAATTTAAATGTTTTTGTGTTTTGGCTATGCGAACGAACTATCTTCGCTCCCAAAAATAATCATGTTAACAAAATCAACGATCGCATTCAAAACCAATTTCCTGGTGAAGTGAAGATAAATTGTGAATTATCCAATTGAATTTCTAAACTCTTTAGAACCACCTGGAATGCCTGCGCATACATCAACTTTGAAAATTTGCTCACCAATCATGCTTCTTCGGAATTTAAAACCCACCAAAATTGTGCAGATGGACTTTGCGTTTAGAAATTAATACCGAATTTAATCGAAGTAACAATCAGCGGTAAAAGCAAAGGTGAGATGTGATCATACCACGGATCCCAATCATTCGTACAGATTTTCCATTCAATTTAAGCGCTTAAAGTTTCCTGTACGCCTTGCTTTTGCAAGCACAAGGACAATCGCTTACTATTGCATGCTTAAATTTAGAGATTCCGTGCTTTTCCCATGACCAGCTATATGTTGCTTTCTCTAGAGTTGGAAAACCAAAAAATTGGCTTATCTTTGCACCGAACGAAAAAACCAAAAATATTATGTACCCCACTTGCATTACAATAAGATACAATAATAAAATGCTTTAAACGAAAATTTCAACAAATATGCGTACAAAATTCAATTCAATTTACAGAACAATAAATTAAATTATCAAAAAACAAAACAGAAAAAATAACGCAACATTTATTCTATCTCGGGCGTTACAACGTACGCCTGGTAAAGCTAGTTTTTAATAAAATCTTCTTTCTTTTTTTGACGCACTGTTTGCTGTCGCAAGCGACCCTTCTTTCACTTTTCGTCAGCCAAACTTTGATTTATTTTTGGTTTTCCCTTTTGTTTCTTTGGAACCTTTTGATTTCTTTCTACTTCCTTGCGTTTTATATTGCTGCCACTTATCGTCATTTTCTTTCGTCTTTTGCCACCACTTCTTCACTTCTGTCATTTTTTAGAACTCTCTGTCTCCATTGTTGTTTCCATCTAAAAACTTTAATTTACATATCATACATATATATTATTTCTAATTGCTGTTTTTATGTACGGGCTCCCTTTTTCTCTTATTTGGACTCCAAATCCATAAATAAAGTTTTGGTTGTAAAGATGGAGATTCAGGCTATTAGCGAACTTTGGGCAATTTCGGTCGTAGTGCTTTTGTTTAGCTAAATTTTATTAAAATAATTTGTTAAAAATAAACGATTGTGAGCACACAAAGAAATCTATTTGTACTATAGCACTATTGTGAATATTTGCACTGCATTATCGGCAGTTGCTTCCAAATAAAGTCGTAGATATAGGCAATTTAGAGAAAAAATGCCGATCCAGTTTGAACGAACTAACTATAAAATAGAAGGATGTAATACACTTGTGAGAAAACGGGTAAAATAAAAAATCCGAAAAAGGCTTTTTTAATGTAACAGTGCTATGTCTAGGGTTATGGAAAACTAAATATTATTTCTAATCCATTCCATATACATATCCGCTTTCATTTCAAATGAACAAAATAAAATCTGACCACTTTGAATTTTTAGTTCGTGGTAGACCTTATATGGGATTTGCCCATATAGCGTTATCTTTATGATTTCAAAAATATAAACGCTTACGGTTGCCATTTTACAAAATTTTTTGTGCCAAATAAAACGCAGTGTACCGAAATATTCGACGTAATTTTTTATTTTATAAAATATACTGGCATACATAAATATATTTTTCTAACATAATTTTCAATTGTGATATATATCTCATAATCTATATGAGTAGTTTAGGGGTTTGGGTCCATTACACTTTCTTAAGAATTACATAATATTTGAAAAATAAGCATGTAATTTTTTTTAGCTTAGTGTGTAGCTTTATTCGCTACTGCTTAAAAATTATACTGAAGCTTTTGTTCATTATCACTCACTTGGGTGTAGGAAAGTTACCGGCTCTAAACTAAAAAAAGTGCAAAATATTGAAAGATTTCTGTTTTTAATCAAAATAAAGAACAAAAATGTTCGTGCCCTAAAAGTATTTTCACCATTAACTATTGAATTATAGTGAAATTATTTTCAGCTCTACTACCACTACAACTCAGTGAGGCTGCTATTTTTCCACTCACTGCCTAAATACTAACGCATTAATGCACTGGATGCATAGATTGAGTTGAAATAAAATAATTAAACAAAAAAATTTTTAGTTAAACGGTTTTATTGAAAATAACACTTACATGAAATAATAATAATACTAAAAGCTAGAAAATAATTAGGTAGGTCCTAGGTATTAGTCATCACACTCCCCATCAATCTAGGACGTTGATCAGACAATTAAGTAAAATCGTTGTGCGCGTGAAATTTCTAAAAATTGAGGGGTACGTAGCATGAACCTGACTAAGGTTCAGATATGGTCTTACTTGTGACTCAATAGAAATTTAATTGTCCTCAATCAACGCCCTAGACTTATGAGGGGTCTGTGATGACTAGTAACTAGGACCTACCTAATTATTTTCTACTTTTAGTATTATTACTTCATGTAAGTACTGTTTTCAATAAACCGTTTAACTTAAACATTTTTTTTTATTTTATTTTCAAGTTTTTAGTCTTTATTTAATTGCCTATTATTTCTCATTCTATTTAGTTCATTTACTGCGCCACATTATTACAAGGACTGTTGTTGTTTGTTGTTGTTGTTGTTGTTGTACAAGAACTCTTTCCTGACAATTTGTTACAATCTAAGTCCTCAATACATAATCCTTCCAAAGTACTTTACTCGACTCGGGCGTCACGTATGCTTCGTCCGCTCCTCGAACTCCAAAGTATTTTTATGTGCACTTCTAACGGCCTGTATGTAATATTTTATTTATTTATTTATTTATTTAAGACACATCTAGAAAATATACACTTTTCATACAGACTAAGGAGAATAAAAACATTAAATTACAAATTAATTAACGATCCTATTTAATAATAATTTAAAATACTTTCTGGTAGAGGGAAATCAACATCATGTGCACTTGAGTTACAAATTAAATTCACTTAAGGCTCTTAGAATAGGAGAATTAAAGACATACATTGTTCTAACTCGATCAATAAAAAACCTCGCGGGCTGGGATATAAAATGAAATGCATTCTAGCAGGCAGGGGAATCAATAGAAAGTGACAGACATGGTTCTTCTGGAGTATAACAATTTTAAGTTAATTTTCTGGCATCTAGCAGTGTACGAAGGTAACGGATTCATGAACTCAAGACGACCGAAGAGCGAATCGTATAAATGATTTTTGAATTCGTTCAATCCTATTGATATGCCAATATAATAAGTCTCCAGGTAAAGACATCATATTCTAACTTTGGACGTATCAAACTTGTATCCAATAATTTCAGTGTATAAGGGTCCTTGAAATCTGAGCCAAAACGGCGAATAAATGCAAGCTGTTAGGTCAGAACCTAAATATTTATATCTATTTTACACGGCCACCCCAATGCATAATCATTTAGTTGCACATATGTATTTACATAAATACACTGTCATGTATTGCTAACACGCATGCATACACCCTCATATAGTCACTCACACATATAAGCAGCATAACACGGGTGACTGAGTTTTCCATCGGATAACATATCCCTTGGAAAACCCCGCACGATCTCCGGTCCGACACAACGGAGATCATTTTCTTGTTTTCTGTTCCATTTCAACCACGAGGAAGAAAAGTCGCTGCTGCTGTCACGCCACATCATATACCAAAGGTAAAATATTGTACCAAATTAACACTAAATAAATCAATTATTGTCATCTATACTAATACAACCATTTGCCTTTTATTTCTTTTTCATATCCATATATATTCTCGTGCTACCACGCACCGTGCGAGAATATACATTGGTCCTGTCTCACCGAGAGAAATTTTACAAAGCGACCAGAGCAGATACATGTCACATCACATAAAAGCATATACCATTATCAATTTTGGGCAAAAATACAGACTGCAACAACATCAAGACTTTCAACACAAAAGACCTTCGAGATATTTAACAACATTTTGGCGAAAACCACCACCACAACAAAGAAAGCGGCAAAAACAACGCAACAACAAAACAAGGTACGTGGTTACATATTCAAACGCACTGTGACAAATAATTTTTTTTAAGTGAATTGTGTTGTTACGGCCTTTGTCTATCAGCTATATCCCCCCACCCGCGGTAAGGTATAGCTGACACAGCTTAAGGTAACATAGTGCAGTTTTTTCCAAGTAAATTTTCTTTTAATACTGCACTATTTTCTGGTTCACATAACCACACTTTCCTTTGGATACTTCACTTTTGTTTATTTTCAACAAAAACAACACTACACTTTATTTTATGTGCATAAGTACCCAACAAAAAATTCACTGGTACTTGCACGGTGACAAATAATTTTGTTTAAAGTGAATTGTGTTCATACGGCCTTTTGTCTATCAGCTATATCCCCCCACCCGCGGTAAGGTATAGCTGACACAGCTTAAGGTAACATAGTGCAGTTTTTTTCAAGCAAATTTTCTTTTAAATTGATACTGCACTATTTTCTGTTTCACATAACCATACTTCCATTTGGGTACTTCAGTTTTGTTAATTTTAACAATAACAAAAACACACTGTTTTATGTGCATAAGTACCAACAAAAAATTCACTGGTACTTGTAACTATTGAATTTTTTCTTATATTTTTTTACACTTTCGCTTATTGTTCACTTTCGCATATTTTCTTGATTTTGCCCATAAAATCACTAGAATAGCGATATATTTGTCACATCGACTACGAAGTCTAGTTATTTTGTTGAAATATATATAAATACAAACAAATCATTTATTCCTGTCAAATTTGGGTGGCGAACCTGCATTTAATTTACACTGAAACAAATAAAAGTTCATATTAGAAAATTTTTCTCATTTATTACGGTGTTAATTAATTTGCGTTCTTGGGTCATATAGGTGGTTGCTATTTGTATGCAAATTAAATTTAAAGTACACATTAAATTGCCTTAATTTCTGTATTATATACAAAAAATGGAATCTTCATACAAAAAGCAGAAGCGATCTTGGAATTCGAAACGGATTTCAATGATCAACCCACAGCTGACCACTCCATAATCTCCCTCAGTATTCAGCAGGGTGAATTTAAAATTATGTGGGAAAAGCTAAGGGCTGCATATGAAGAAGCTACCTCCTCAACTCAGGGGCTGCAAGCAAAAGAACTTTCTTCAATTAAAAAGAAATACAAATTGTCATACCAATCGTATAGTACGATGCTTGACTGCAATGGGTAAGTTGTCTGACAAGTTATCCAAGGGCACCAAGGAGACTGAAGCTCCAACCACCCGAACACACAATATGCGTCTTCCTCCGTGCGATACAGCTGTGTTTAAGGGTGACTATTTGTCGTGGCCAACATTCCGAGATATGTTCACGGCCATTTACATATCGAACAAGGACCTTGCCCCAATTGAGAAATTATTCCATCTTAATCAAAAAACTCAAGGGGAGGCCAACGATATTGTAAGCAATGTACCTGTTACTAATGAAGGTTTTGATATTGCCTGGAAGAGTTTAACTGAAAGGTATGAAACATAAGCGTAGTTTAGTGAAGGCTCAACTCGACACAGTCTTCGGCATAAAGCCCATAGAGTCTGATTGTGGTAAATCAATAAAGGATTTACAATTAAAATTGAATAATTGTAGACAGCATTAAAGGGTCATAAATAGATCTGTGGGACGCCCTCTTTGTATACCTGTGTGCTGAAAAATTGCCCGAAAGCAGCCTCTCGCTTTGGGAACAGTCTTTGGGGAACAAGACAGAGATAGCTAAATGGGAGGACATGAATAAATTTCTTTCTGACCGATTTCTTGCGTTGGAAAACGTGTCTGGCCATAGAGGCAATAAGACTTCAAAAAGTTTTAAGCCTCATATTACAAAACCAACTCCTGAACCCCAACAAACAAAGGTTGGCAGCTTCCAAACAAGCGTCAAGAAATTTAATTGTAAAATGTGTCACACAAATGAGCATAAACTACGCAACTGCACGAAATTCCTTAAACTTTCACCTGCTCGTAGAGTCGATTTTATTAAGAGCAATAATAGCTGCCTGAATTGTTTATCGTCTGGACATACTGTGTCGAAATGTACAAGCTCATACAACTGCAGCACTTGTCATTCTCGACGCAAACGCTCCTACATATACAAAAAATCAACAAAAGACAGCAGCGCATGCAAAGCATTCGGATGATGATGCCCCCATCAACATCAAACAGGCAAGGGAGAGACAAAATTCAAAGTCCCATGAGAAGCAAGTCTCGAATGTGCAATCTTGTCATGCGCATACAACCACAGGTGTACTGCTAGGCACTGCTCGTGTCAACATTAATTACAATAATACCAATTTTTTCAGCTAGAGCCCTAATTGACTCTGGTTCTGAGTGCTCGTTCATCACCGAACGTCTTAAACGTCGAATTAACCTGCCATCCAAGAAAATTCGCGCTCAAGTTTCCGGTATTACCAACTCATTCTCTGCACAGATCAAAGAATCCTGTTCAATAGAGTTGCGGTCCCTAATTGACCCCATTATTCTCTTAGAACGCAACGGTCCTTGTCCTGCCTCAACTAACAGGGAATCTTCCAACGTGCCAGATCAGTGCGATGACAAAGCAATCATTCCCAGATCTCGAGTTGGCAGATAAAAGATTCTTTGTAAATGAGCAAGTGGATCTAGTTCTCGGAGGGGACATTTACCCTCAAATAATTCTGAACGGATTGCAGAAGAATGTGCTTGGTACACTCTTAGCACAAGAAACTGTCTTCTGGCTGGATTCTTACAGGCCGTGCAGATGTCTCAGGAGCAAACAAACCGAATAGTCTCTATTACAGTGACGTATCATAGGATAAGCAATTATCCGCCTTTTGGGAACTCGAAGAAATCCCAAAAAACAAACGCCTAAATCCAGACGAACAATACTGCGAGGAATTGTATAGAAATACAACCACAAGGGATAATGTAGGGAAATATACTGTCTCACTACCATTTAAACGGGAATTTCCATCAAGCATCTCTCTAGGGCCATCTCTTAAAAGAGCCTGCTCTCAGTTCTTCCGGAACGAGACACGCCTCGCAAAAAATCCTACCCTACAAACGGAGTACAATCGAGTTGTGACCGAATACGAGGAATTAGGACATATGTCAAGGATCAACAGCATCGTGCCACCAGACTCCTCTGACCATTATTTCCTACCTCATCACGCCGTCATCAAGGAAGAAAGTACCTCCACGAAAGTTCGCGTTGTTTTTAACGCATCTAGTCCGACCGCAAACGGAGTAAGTCTGAACGACGTTTGTATGCAGGTCCCTACGTACAAGCTGACCTAACTATTCTTATACTTCGCTGGAGACTTTACAAATATGTCTTCAACAGCGATATCGAGAAAATGTACCGACAAATTATGGTGCAACCTAACCAAACCAAATACCAGCGCATAGTATTCGTACTATCCTGAAAGCCCTATCAGCCTTTACGAACTAAAGACTGTGAGATTCGGGGTTAACTGTGCTCCTTATCTAGCAATAAGGACACTTTTACAATTGGCAGAGGACGTCGAAGACACCTTTCCAATTGCATCCACAATACTAAGAGAATACATGTATGTGGATGATATTCTTGCTGGTGGACACTGCATCCAATCAGCAATCACTGCCAGAGATCAAATATCTCAAGCCTTGCAAATCAGCCGGCTTTCCACTACGAAAGTGGACAGCCAATTGCGAGCAAATTCTAAAAGATATTCCTAAACAATATCTACTCAACAAAGATTTCCTGGAATTCGAAGATGCAAGTTCAGTGAAGGCACTAGGAGTAAGGTGGAATGCACACAATGATGAGTTTTACTTCATCGCAAAACCAATGGAAAATGGCGACAATCTAACAAAAAGAGCGATCCTATCGGCAATCGCTAAACTGTTCGACCCATTAGGATGGCTTGCACCAATATAGTTGTAGCCAAAATAATCATGCAAAACATTTGGCTTGAAGGTACAAAATGGGATGAAGATGTATCACCAACTACTAGGGAACGTTGGAACACCTTTATGGAAAAGTATCATGAAATTAATAAAATTCGGATACCGCGATGGACACACTTCTCCCCGCACAACAAAGTGGAAATTCACGGTTTTGTGACGCATCAGAGAAAGCGTATGCCGCGGCAGTATACCTACGAGTGGAAAGCAACGACCAAGTTCTCATCAGTTTGCTGTTGGCAAAAACAAAAGTAGCTCCGGTAAAAACCATCTCACTTCCCCGCCTGGAATTATGCGGAGCCGTACTACTCTCCGAAATGATGGAAACAATTCTAACAAATCTCAACTAAGGGAATCCAAAAACCTACTTATGGACCGATTCAACGATTGTACTGGCATGGATACGAAAACCCCCTTGTTCGTGGTCAACTTTCGTAGGCCGTATTACGAAAATCGTCGAAAAGGTTGGAAAGGATAACTGGCGCCATGTGGATTCGGGATCAAATCCAGCCGACATGGCTAGCAGAGGACTTCCAGTACACGAACTGGTCAACAATTCGCTGTGGTGGCATCTTCTTGGTTACAAGAAGGCATCTTAAAATGGCCTACATAAGATACAAATTACAACACGATGATAGAGGAAAAAAGGGTGCAAACTCATACACATTACGGACCAAAATGATCTTGAGATTATTCGAAAGAACTCATCCAAAGACAAAAGATTCCTTTAAGAAATCCTCGTGTCTGGTTTCATCAGATGAAATACAAACCACGACACAACGTTAGTAAGATATCTCAACTGCAATTTTACACTACAGAATATAAAAATCTCAAATAAGGTAAACGGTTGATTCTAAAAGCGAAGTGCTCCCTCTGACCTTTTCTTAGACAAGTATGGCATTATAAGGACTGGTGGTCGCACATTCAAAAACACCTAAAGCTAAAATACTCTAACAAAGCAAAAGTATAAAGTAAATATTAAAAACAATACAAAAATTTCAAAGCCCCTACACATACAATGAACGCCATCCAATAATCCACCTTACACATGCAAATTTTCTCGCCTTTTAGTTCAGTTTATCCATGAAATCTCTTTACATGGAGAAAATCAACTAATGTTTAGGCTTATTAGGACCCAATACTGGATTCCTAGGGTTAAAAATATGATAAAAATCCATCATTCACAATTGTAAGGTCTGCACAATCTATAAAAAACGTGTACAAACCCAACTTATGGGTAACTTTCCCAAGGAACGTACCACATTTTCCCAACCATTTACTAATTCAGGGATAGATTTTGCAGGACATTCGACATAAAAGTATAGAGTAGAGGGTGTCGATTTCGAAAGGTTATGTCTGTCTGTTTGTCTGCTTTACTAGTAAAGCCATACATTGGAAGCCACAACCGACCTTAGCACCCAGTCCTTTCTCGCGGCATTTTCCAGATTTATCGCCAGGCGAGGATGTCCGAAAAATATCTATTCCGACGATGGGACTAACTTTGTCGGAGCCTCACGATAACTTAGATCTGAGTTTAGGGCATTTATAGCTGATTCACGTGAGAACGAATTGTCCAAATATGCTCATCAACTTCTGCAATGGCATTTCATCCCTACTGCCTCTCCTCATATGGGAGGTCTGTGGGAAGCAGGAGTAAAAAGTTTCAAAAGCCACTTTCGAAAAGTGGCAGGTAGGGATAAATATACCTTTGAGGAATTCACAACCTACTTTGTCGAATAGAGGCTTGCCTCAACTCGCGACCATTAAGTCCAGCGTCGAACGAATCGACCGACTTAGAACCTTAACCCCTGGTCATTTCCTGGTAGGCGGACACTTCTCGCTCCTCCAGAAATAGATTCCAATGAGAATCCTGCCTCCATAGTCAATACGTGGCATAAATTAAAAGCTTTGCATCAAACTTTTGCAAAAGATGGAAAAAGAATATCTCTTAGAAATGCAAAGGCGGGTTAAATGGAAAACACCCGAAAGCAAACATCAAAATAGGGGATTTCGTCGTCGTGAAAGACGACAATGTAGCTCCAAAACGAATCGAGACTTGGAAGAGTGATCAAACTCCACCCGGGAGCAGACGACCTTGTACGAGTTGTCGACATCGACGATTGAAAAAAGTCAAATTACAAGGCCCTTGGCCAAACTTGATTCTACTTCCACCAGCCAATGGAACAAGTGGAGAGGTATCCACCGATGACCAAACCGATCCTTAAATCAGGACATTCCACTTCTTTAGAATAGATAATGCCATTTCTAATTATCGGCGTACAAGTAAACAATTTTATTTCAAAATCAAAAAGCAAAATTCGACAGGGTTAAGATACCAAGTCTATGAAAACGACGAACGAAATCCCTGAAAAATAACCTATATCCCCAGCGGAAACATATATAAAATACATAAATTAACTACACAAACTAACTACAAAACGCTAACTACACGCAAATTACCACTTAACATTCGTGTTTTTTCTTTCGTTTCAAAATCCTTCTCAGCCATCGGTTCCTAAATATAAAACGGTTTAGTAATGTTTCAGACAAATAGCAGTCCAACTACAATAACTTGACAAAACTTTGGTTAACACAACCGCATCATTCATTATCAAATTAATTTATCATGTTAAGGTAAATATCGATTGTCAAGAAGTTAAAATCAAGTTGCTGTAATTGGACTAACTACATTAGAAAAACAACGATATATATTACAAATTTTGCTAAGGAGTTCACTAATTTTCTACAAAAAACAAAAACGAACTTTGATGAAAAACTAAACCGTAAAAAAATCATATTTTACCCATTCGCATCGGGTATAATTAGTAGATATCAAACCGATATCATTAAAACTACTCATAAGAGTACAAATAATGCCTTGCATTCAGTTTTATCCAATGATTCTACCATTGCATTAAAAACTCAGTGTAGTGTACTTTTACAATACACTAACAAAAAAACAGATGTGCATTTACTACGTCAATATGAATAAACAAAATCCCATATTGTAAATTTCTTTTTTCCAATAATACATTTTTTTCGAGTAAGTGCTTTCTCCTATTTCTCACAATAACTCACATCATTTTTTGTTGGGTATTATGAGACAGGAATGCACTACAAAAATAAAATTGCAATTAACTTTTGCACAAATAAACTAATATTTACAACTGATCGGCTCTGCGATCATTTCTGGCTTTTTTAGCACAAAAACTAGAAAGAAAACTTAAATGCACATCTTAAAACATACTTCCTGACATAGTTTCCTGGTGTTTTTGGCTTCTTCCCTGAAAGCTTCAAGCCATTGTTTTTTGGGTGGTTCATTGATGCGGTGTGCAGTTGTGTATGCACTACAAGCATTTCATTGCATAATCTGAAAAGAAAAGGAAACAAGAAGTTATTAATATGATTAATCTAACACAAATTATAAAATTGACAACTTATTTATTTCACCATAATGACTTCTTCTTCTTCCATTTGTCATTCTTTCATTCTCTTTCACTTAACACTTCAATTTCGCCGTGTGGTGTTGCCATATCAGCAAAATAAATGAACACCAATTTTCAGTATGCGTGTTCCAGAGGCGCATCACAGGAACCAATTTCTTTTTTTCATCAATATTCAAAATTAATTGATTGATGAATATTTTACTGAATCTTTTTGTAAAGATAACCACGAATGGCATATGAAATATGGAAAACGCGAAAAATTAAGAATGACTTACAATTAAAAATTATTTAGCAAGAGTTTTTGTCGAATACTACAAAAACTAGCCTGAAATGCGAAACTTTTCTTGGGTGGCAGGAATCTTGTGACAAAAGTAGTCACAAAATAAAATAAAGCTACAAACTTTCGATCATATTCGAAATAACAAATTTTTCGGTCGTAGTCCAAATTACAAGTTTTCGGCCTAGCACAGAAAGTGGAGTTGCCAGCCGCATAAAGGCATGTTAGAGGATCAATATAATTTGACGAAATAACTCAAAATTATTGAAGCGTTCGCCACCCAACCAATATTCATTTCAAAAAAAAACATTCTATTAAAATTAAAACAAAAAATAACAAAATAAATCAATCTGGCACTGAGACTCGTCCTTTCCGTCTGGATATAACCTTAAATCTCATAAAGTTAAAATCTGGAACGGAGACTTGGCCTCTTTGCCCAGATAGAAAATATCTTACAATCGTCGAAATTTGGAACGGAGACATATCCTCTTCGTCCAGACTACGAAAACTCGAAATCCAAACGAGGTTTATTCTAATAAAGTGCGTTGAATTATAACCCGTTCTTGTTTTCAGCTTTAATATGTTGCCTTCTTTCTTCCTACAGCGGCCTCTATTATCGATCAAGTACGGGCGCGATCAGCCAACACATATTTGTTTAAAATAAACAAAAATTAAATCTAGTTTTTAAGTACTACTGTCGTGATAGCTGAAGCATGGAATTCCTTCCAGATGTTGCTTACCGCAAGGGGGCCGACATGTTTAGGTCAGAACCTAAATATTTATATCTATTTTACACGGCCACCCCAATGCATAATTCATTTAGTTGCACATATGTACTTACATAAATACACTGTCATGTATTGCTAACACACATGCATACACCCCCATATAGTCACTCACACATATAAGCAGCATAACACGGGTAACTGAGTTTTCCATCGGATAACAAATATCCCTTGGAAAACCCCCGCATGATCCCCGGTCCGACACAACGGAGATCATTTCTGTTTTCTGTTCTATTTCAACCACGGAGGAAGAAAGTCGCTGCTGCTGTCACGCCACATACCAAAGGAAAAATATTGTGCCATTTTAACATTAAATAAACTAATTATGTCATTATACTAATACACACCATTTGCCTTTTATTTCTTTTTCCATATATATATATATTCTCACGTGATACCACGCACCGTGCGAGAATATTACAATATAGCAGAACAATGGGCGAGGCATTAATAGATAAAGTGCTGGATCTAAGGGCAAACACATCACACGGACTTATCAGAAAATATTCTGTTTAGTATCCAGATATTTCCATCGGTTATCGAACACTTTTCGTGATAGATTTTTTTCACTAGTTGAGCTAAGAAATTTTTTTTCAAATGCACGTTTGCCTCTAAGAAATTTAACAGGGCTTGCCACTAAGGGAGCCATTAAGATGGCCGTCGAGTTAAAATTCAAATGAAAACTAAGTAAATAATGAAACTAATTGGTTTTATGTTTGGTTTACTTGCCACTCACTTAATTTATGTTCAAGCGTGAAGAGAGATATTGAGATTACGTGAAGAATATATCAAGAAAATCCTGTGTAAAAATTGCACGTCGATATTAAAACTTTCTCACAAATTTCAAAGTAGCTCAATGTGTTCAAGGAATTCCAGGAGTATTGTGGTGTTAAGGCACGCAGAATAATTGAAGGCTAAGTAGATTGCATAAGAATAGTTTAACCTTAAGTAAGGCAGGAATACTTCTCGAAAGCGGTAACTTTATAAATGAATAACGAATCGCGATTGAACAAATTTATTTTATATTCAGATTTTGAAGGAAATGTAAAAATATTTGATTTCGGAAAGAAGTATTTTGTGTTTTATTCCCGTAAGTACAGAACTCCATAAACTTCAAA